>CAUYQG010269485.1:0-41763 GCA_963574415.1 Tarsius wallacei
GTCTATTTAGGGTCTCAATTTCTTCTTGTATCAATCTGAGGAGGTTGTGTGATGTCAGAAAGTCCGCCATTTCATTTAGGTTTTTGAGTTTGTTTCCAAACAGGTGTACATAGTAACTCTGATTATCTTTTGTATTTCTTCAGGATCAGTTGTGACTTCATCTTTTGCATTTCTGATTGTTTATTGGGATTTTTTCTGTTTCTTGGTTTCTAGCTAGGAGTCCAACAATCTTGTTTATCCTTTCAAAAAAACAACTTTGGCTTCATTGATTTTTTTTGTATTATATTATACTATAATTTCTCAGTTAAGTTACACTGTTATCATTCACTGTGAGACACTCATTTGCATTTGTTTCTGACAAGTATCTTGGGAGCATTACCAATCTAGATTGACTTTAAACATTATTCACAACTTGAAACTTATTTAATCATTCTCTGATGTGACTTTAGGACACAAATCCATTTAGCAACTGACTTTAAGTACCCCACCTCTTCTCCCTCACTCCCCCTCTGTTTTGTGCCAAGACATTTGCCTAACAGTCCTCTAGAAGTAGGAATTATGGAGGATTGATTTCTGGGTCACTTCACACAATGGCTGTTGTGTTTGGGGGTTAAAATTTTGTAAACAGGATGGTAGTTGGGGCTTCGTCGTCAGTACCCATGTCCTAGAAGTGCATAAAATCATCAGCTCTGTTTTTCATGGTCAGCAGTGCCCTCAGGATAAAAGCAACTTAGATTGGTTCTCTGGACTCAAGATTTCTTTAGATTTTAGACTGATGATTTTTATAATTTTGCAAAAGTTCCATAATTTTAAGAGAAGTTTAAAAAAACATGTTTTACTAGTTTTTAGATAAAGATTAAGTTTGAATAACCTACTCTAAGTTTTCCAGAAATGGTAATCTTAAATAAAAGATTAGCAAATTTATTACAATACTATTTAAAATATTAATACATTTACATAAATAATTGGGATTGCAAGACTCATTCAATGCTTAAACATCTAATGATATGTTTTAGCCACTAATAGGCTCATATAGAAAAATATTGAATTATATGCATAGATAGCAAAATGACATTTAATAAAACTCAATAACAATTTCCATTAAAATAAAACATAATACAACCCTTTAAGTTAACTAGGAATAGAAGAATGATTTCCTAATAACACATATCTATATATTTCTAAAATCTATAGTTAAACATCATAACTTAATAGTATAATAGTAAAGGTATCTCTCTGTTTCAAAAGTCAAGCAAAATATTTTTAATGCAGTTATTATGAATTTTTTCTAGCAGTCTTAAGCAAAGCAACAGTACATGAATATCAAATATTTTAAAAAGCAAAACTTTCATTATTTACTTAATGATGTTTTTGAAAAGACAAAAATAAAGCCTACAAATCTGAATATAATGAAATAACAAAGTGCTTACTTATTATAATACAGACGTCACTTTTACTATTCACCACCAAAATCAAGTCAAGAAATCACATTAGAAAGAAAAGTGCCAAGCAGAATTTTATTTAAATATAAAGTACCCGGGAATAAATGTAACAAGAACTTTATGAGACCTACATGGTGGAAGCATCAAAACTGTACTAAAGAGTGTGAACAAGGTATGAATAATGTGGAAGATATACTTTGTTCTCAGATGGAAAGACTTAAACTATTCAAGTGACATAAATATTGAGGCCACTCTCAAACAAAATATTATTATAGTTCACGTACTATGATAAAATTTTTATCTTAATAAAATTAATTTTAAAATAGCCAGAAAAAATTTGGGAAACTGAAGTATGTGAGCAGGGCAGTGGCAGCCCTAAGAGGCTCCATTCCCTCCCTTGGTGTCACAATATTCTGTGATATCTCAGGGGTCACAACCATGTGGTTGTGACACTTATGTCAATACCGATCAGTGAACATGAAGTCACCAAAGTTGTAAAATAATTTAGTACGTAAAGAATTAGCACTTTGAATAAGTAACAAGAAGTTAAATCATTTAATTAACTTCCGGGGGAAAAAAATCTGTTTTTATCTCATACCATACAGCAAAATAAATTAAACACGCACAAAGATTTAAATCTAATTTTAATTTAAACGTTCAAGGTAAAAATCACAAAAGTACTAGGAAAAAAAATGAATACTGATATCATCTTGGAACCTGAGAAATTATCCTAGGCACAAATGCAAAGGTAAAGACCTTGAAGAAAAACATTAATAGATTTGATTACTTTAAATATTTTAAAGAAATTATCATAACAAAATTGATACTATAAATAAACTAGAAAAAGTTTGCAACACTATAATAGAAAACTTTAGTTACAATATTAGTCTGCTAGGGCTGACATAACATATACCATATCTTAGGTGTCTTAAATAATAGAAATTTATTTTCTCACAGTTCTGGAGGCTAGAAGTCCAAGATCAAAATACCAGTAGGGGTGAGCTATTCTGAGGTCTTTTGGCTTGCAGATGGCTACCTTCTTGCTGTGTCCTCATATAGCCTTTTCTCCATGCACATACTTCCTTAATGTCTCTTCCTGTTCTTATAAGGATACCAGTCCTATTGGATTAGGGACCCACTCTTATGACTTCATTTAACCTCTTTACCTGATCTGTCCCAAATACGATTATGATCTCCTCTTGCACTGATGGATCAATATGTTTAGTTGAAGTGCAGGACACAGAAGTTTAGGAGTGCCTTCAGACCATTGTATTCAGGAATTGTATTAAGGCATATCTGTAGTGGGAAAGAAAACACAAAATATTATAACAAAAAAGTTTTTAATTATGTTAATAGTAAAAATGATGAGACATTTAAAATGCTACGTTTTAAAATGTGCAAGCACTCAAAGTACACAATCAACAGAGCTTTACTTCGAAAAGTACTCAAGGATGTGCAATAGTAAATGGACAAATGAGCCCACAGAGAGGAATGAAGAAGGCAGGGAACATGACATGTCACAAAGTGATGATCTTTTAAACCTGTAAAACAAATATTGAAGCTTAAAAGCCATAGCGAAAGAGCCCGCCATAACTTCTAATTTAAGGATTGTAATGGACCATGGCACACTGTACTGAGTTAAAAGCTGCTTAGTTGACAGTCAGTGGAACTGCAAAGATTTGTGAAAAAAGACTCCCTGGGCATAAGGTTATTCAAGGAGGTTAGAGGCCCACATTCTCTTGGGAAGCTGCTGACCTAATCCCAGAGGACCTTTGACTCTACTCTTATAGTTAATTGCTAGAGAACCATGTAATCATTTTCAATTGAGAATATTTGTATAGAAAACATCAAGAAGTGATCATTCTATTGCTTACTGTGCTTTGAGGTTAGTTTATTTAAGTTCACACTGTGAGTGATGCATTCCTATTTATGTCATGAAAACTAAAGAAGTTGCCAATTTAAGATAAATATTTGCTTTAAAAAAGCTCTTGAGATTACATGTTTGATTCATGATTTAGTCATCATTGTGTTTTAAAAATTATAAACCAGGTAATTTAGATTGATCTTTAAGAAATTCTCACCTAGAAAGAAACAATATTTAATAATTGGCATAACCTTTTTTTAAACCAATTGAAAAGATTGAGAAAAATATTAAAATGTCTCCAGACTATACTCAAGGAAGGTTGTTGGGATTCTCAAATAATAACTTCTAAGTTGTAAAGACTTTTTACCTGGAATAACATTTCGTGTGATGTCAACATTTATTGTATGATTAATTTACCCAGAGGTGTAACTGTGATATTTCATGTAAGTCTATTATTTCAAACACCTAAACTCTAAATTCATGAATGAATGTTCATTAGAGTAATTGCTCTTTTTAAAAAAATCATTTTTATTTTAAGGATGCAGGGTACAATTCAGGGTTAGGTACATAAGTGGTCATCGTGCAGGTAAAATTTGAGTATCCTGATTGATGTTATGTGCCCCGCCTTCCCTGGCAGTGTTCCACTAATGCCAGTCCCTTTCTTATAGTATATTATGATAAATGTTCGGGTCTTCTTGTGAGTGAGTAAATGCAGTACTCAGATCTTTGTTTCTGTGATAGATCACTGAGTATTATAGACTCTAAACCCATCCAAGTTGCTGCGAAGTCCATAATTTTGTTTTTCTTTATGACTGTGTAACATCCCATTGTGTATATAGACTTTCTTTATCCAGTTCAATTTAGATGGGCAGCATGGTTGGTTCCATGTTTTTTGCTGTTGTGAATACTGCTGAAATAAACATGCGTGTGCAGGAATCTTTTTCATAGAGTGACTTGAGTTCCTCTGGGTATAAAATTCCCAGAAGGAGGATTGCTAGATAGTATGGAAGGTCAATTTTTAGATATTTTAGAAATCATCGCACTATTTTCCACAGAGGTTGTACTAGGTTACACTCCCACCAACAGTGTAGAAGCATTCCCCTTTCCTCACATCCTCTCCAGCATCTGTTATTTTTTGAGTAATTGATGATGGCTATCATGACTGGAGTTAAGTGGTATCTCAGTATGGTTTTAATTTGCATTTCTTTGATGACTAGTGAGGTTGAGCATTTTTTCATGTATCTGTTGGCTGCTTGTATGTCTTCTTTTGAGAATTGTCTATTCATATCTTTTGCCCACTTTGTAATGGGGCTGTTTTTTGTTTTTTGTTTTTTGTTTTCCGGCACAGTTGAGTTCCTTGTAGAGCCTAGATGTTAGGCCTTTGTCAGATATGCAGTTGGCAAATATTTTTTTCCAGTCTGTTGGCTGTCTCCCCACTCTCTTGATGGTTTCTTTGACTTTGCAGAAGCTTGTCAGTTTGATGAGGTCCACTTGTTTATCTTATCTCTTTATGGCATGGGCACTTGGGGTTTTGATCAGGAATTGGTTGCCAGTTCCAATTTCCATAACGGTGTCTCCTGCATTTTTTAAGGTTCTTATAGTTTGAGGTTTTACATTTAGCTCTTTGATCCATTTAGAGTTGATTTTTGTGTATGATGATAGGCAGGGATCTTGTTTTAATCTTCTGCATGTAGCCAGCCAGTTTTTCCAGCATCGTTTACTGAATAGGTTCTCCTCTCACCAGTGGTTGATGGTGGAGGCTTTGTCAAGTTGAGTTGGTTGAGAAATTGAGGTTTTGCTTTCAGAATTTTTATCCTGTTCTATTGTTCTTAATCAATTCCTTAACTGGGATAATGCTTACTATTTGTCAGCTATATATCATGTTTTAAGCTTAAGAGGCAGATTCCTTAGTTTATGACAATCATTATATAGGAGATAATGTCTCGGAACTTCACATGTGTGTTCAGAATTTAGATATTTTTATTCTCCAGCAGCAACCTGCCTTAGTGAATTTTTTTGTGTATTTATTCTTACATGCTTAAACTTCAGTCACCTTCTTAGTCATTATTTTTAGGGAAACAGAGTTTTGATGCAAGCAGAGTGTGTAATTTAAAGTAATAAGTGATGAATTTTCATAATAGAACTGCAAATAGAATCTTTTTGATGAATTTGATAATGACTGGCTCTTTGCTGTTGATATGAGCAGTCACATTTATGAATTAGCTGAATAACAGACAGCTACCAGTTAAGGAAAGGAGGGTCACTAATGCACATTCATCAGGATGTCATTTATAGTCTTTTTATAGAAGAAACTTAGTAGTTGGCTTCAGATCCTCTGTCTTAATTCAAACTGCCATTATGTAAATCAGTGTGAAGTCAGGTCCCTGCCAAGAAATATACTATTGATATGTGCACATCTTTGCAAATATTCGAGTGAATATGCCTAATTTAAGAATGTTTCTAATAGGATGAACTAAGGTCTACTAGTTCAAAGGGGAAAAAAATGTTTACCATTGACTTACCATCATGCAAATTAGTGCTTTGCTTTAAGTATATACATTTATATTATAGCCACTATTGGGTTTGTCTTACAGATTTTACCAGTATCTGCTTAAATGGTTCAAATAGAGATGATGATCAAGGCTCAGCCTAAAAAATATTCCATTTACCTTCACCATTATGTATTCATTACTTTGAATTGAGTTTGTGGTCCCCATTGAAATGCAAAAATGTCTAAAGGGGGTTACATATGTATGGTGCTAATCTCAGCCAGTAACATTTCATTATTTATTCTTCATTAGTGTGTATGTCAAGTTCACGGAAAATAAGTTTTGGTATGTCTGAGTGGGGAAGGAAAGGTCTAGAATCTGAGACAGTCTAGGATCAGTCTTGGTTGGAACTTGGTATACATACCAGAAAGACACCAAAAGGTCAAAAAAAGGAAGAGAGGAATAGAACAAAATAGAACAAAATAGGGTGGTATTGAATTCCAGTAATGAACAATGTCTAATTCATATTCTCAGTTTTTCTCATGGAGCGTTCTACCTACCAGAATCAAGTATTCCAGTACACACTGAACAAATTTTGACATTTATGATGCCAAACCTACAAATAAGTTATCCAAAACTGATTTAAATGCCAGTTACTTAGAATCTAGAAAACATAGTCTCAGAGAAACAGTGCTTTATCTCATAGATAAGATCCTGGTCCAGCCCTGAAACTTTATGTAAGTGTTGATAGACATAAAATATCCATTAGTTGTCTATTGCTACCTAACAAGCCACCACAACACCTAATGAGTTGGAACAACCTTTTTATTATTTCTCACAGTTCTATGAGTTGACTGATTTTTCAGCTTCATGTAATGTTGTCTTGGGCTGCAGTGATCTGGGAATTGGATGGGTGAGAGTGTCCAAAATGGTACGTTCACATAGTTGGCAGTTGATGCTGGTTCTTGGCTAGAAGCTCAGTTGGCTAACAACCAAAGTACTTACACATGGCCTCTCAATAGACTTGGCTTCTTAGAACAGGGTTGTTGGTTTCAAGACGGAACATCCTCAAAACAAGAATGCCAAGAGGCAGAAAGGAGAAGCTGCTTGACTGTAAAGTGTTATGCCCAGAACTGGCAAAGCATCACTTCAGCCATAGTCTATCAGTCAAAACAGACACAGAGTCCACCACGATTCAAGAGGATGGAAAAATAAGCTCTATTTCCTGAAGAAAGAATGGCAAAGTCACATTTTAGTCTGCTCTACTTATTCTAAATTTTAGTAATCTCCTTTAAAACATAGGATATTATAACAACAATAATACAAACCTCTTATTTAGTGCTTAATATGTGCCATATTTTTTTCAAAATGCTTTATGCGCATTTATTTATTTAATTCTAATAACACCTCTTTGAGGTAAATTCTGTTATCATTCCTATTTTAGAGATAGGAAACTGAAAAGGGGTTAGAAAACTTTCCCATGGTTATATAACCGACAAGTGACAATGCTGAGATTTTTTTTTTTTTTTTTTTTTGGCATTTTCATGAGATTAAATCAGGTAATACATGTAAATGTAGAATGAAGGTCATATCATTATATTTAACTGTCTATTTCATAATGTTTTAAAATTAAACATCATCAAATTATTAAATTTCAAACATGCAGAAGAGTTTAGAGAATATAATATAACAGATACAAAAAGAACTATATATGTATCACTTTGTAATTATCTGACAAATGTCAAGCACTCAGGATCTAGGTGTCATTGCTATTATTATAATCAATCTCCTGTCTATATAAAAATTATAGTCCTTAATACATCATGCAGTTTGAGTTAATCCTGGTGGAATTACATATGAAAATTCCCTCACATTGTTAGAACATTTTTCTGCCTCATTTTCTGCTACTTCAAAGCCCAGGATCATATAAAGAATGTAGTGAACTGTCAAATTTTTACCTTTGACTGTGAGGTGTGCTTTTCCCATAATTATACAGATGTCTACCTTGTAAATGTCTAGTGTTAGAGCTAATTGCAAAAAAAAAAAAAAAAAAATCGGTTAGCCCCAAGAAACAAGGAACTAAGGAGAAACCCAGACTTAAGTGGAATTCACGAAGGAAAGAGAAAAATTAAGCTGAAGAAGTAAAATACCACTACTTAAGCACATCAGGTATTTTTAAGTGTGGTGTCTTGCTGAGTGAAAGTAAACAGACTTTAATACAATGGATCTTCTAGCATTTTGAAGAAATCTACATTTAGAAGAAGTTAGAACATGCATCCCAACTTGTCAGGAATAGTCCCAATTATCCTTAAATAATTATTAATAGCATACCTTTTTATTCAAAAGTCCTCCAGTTTGGACATTAAGTTATACATGTCATATGCTGCTTATTACCTCTCTGGTCACCGAATTCTAAGTCCCCTGCTCCCTGCCCAAGAGGTGAGTGGATCGCATGAGCCCGTGGGTTCGAGACCCGCCTGGGCAACTTGGTGAGACCTCATCTCTACAATAAATCAAAAAACTAGCCGGGCATGGTAGCATGCGCCTGTAGTTCCAGCTACTCGGAATGCTGAGGCGGAAGGATCGCCGGAGCCCAGCAGGTCGAGGCTGCGGTGGCCGGGAGCGGCCACTGCACTCCAGTCTGGGTGACAGAGTGAGACTCCAACTCAAAAAAAAAAAGAAAAAATAAGGAGATTATTCAGTGAGTCTGATCACATCCAAAGATCTCAGAGTCATGAGACCAAACATTTCAGACTTCATCCTCCAGTTCAGTGTGTGGCCTACAGCTCTCTTGCTTAAGCATCACCTGTTGTGCTTGTTAAAAATACAAAAAATACAGACTAAAAACTTAAATATTCATATTTACATAACAAAGATCTCAGGTTTATAAAATTGAATTAAGATCCTCACTCCATGGCATGCGATCAACATTTGCCGTGTACAAGATCCCTCTTTTGTTTCATGTTAATTTTTCCTCATCTCCATTTTGTTTTTGTTTTTGTTTTTTTTTTTTTGAGTTGGAGTCTCACTCTGTCGCCCAGACTGAAGTGCAGTGGCCTCAACCTGCTGGGCTCCGGTGATCCTTCCGCCTCAGCCTTCATCTCCATTTTGATTCTTGCTTCCAATCTCCACGTACACAGCCACTCTAGAATTCTTAATATTGTCCTAATAACCCACCTCCTTTGTGTTCATCCTTGAATAATGCATAATGATACTTTGTGTGTGTGTTGTTAGTTTTTCGTGTGTGACATTGTGCTATGAATCTCACTTGGATTCTTTGCACTCCACCAATCACTTTTACTTAGTGATTGCTGCAAAGTGTTCTGTCCTACGAAGAATCACATTTTGCTCACTGACTCCTGTGGGGATGGTCATCTGGATTGCCTCCAATTTCTTGTAATCACATCCTTTGTTCCTTTATGTGTGAAAGTTTCTCAGGGTACACGTCCAAGAATGAAACTGCTGTGTTATAGGGAATATACATACTTAATTTCATTAAATGCTATCAGATTTGTATCCAGAAATCTTGCACTAGTTTTAACCTCCCACCAGAAGTGCTTTCTGATGGGAAATATATAGGAAAGACTTCTTTTCCTGTATATTTCCCTATAGTGGACATTTAAAAATCCTAGCCTCCTTTTGCGAGTCTAGTGGGTTTAAAAAGGCTCTTTATCATTTGAAGTTCATTTATCTGATTGCTAGTGAGGCTGAGTATTTCTTCATGTTTTTTGCCCCATATTCTTTGGATATTTTGTCCTTTTCTTGCTGTTTTATAGGAAGTTGTTACATTTTCTAGGTTCCGAATCATTGCCAGTTTTAAAAATTACAATATCTTATTCTGATAAGTCTGTTAATTTTGTCTTTGGTGTCTTTAATTGAATATAATTTAAAATTGTGATATTATCAAATTCATGAATGTTTACATTATGCTTATGTATGGTCACAAAATTATTATACATTTTATTTCCTTCTAAGCTTTATATATGTGCCTTTCACACTTATATCTATAATTCATTTGGAGTTATATCTGGTGTGAGGTAGGAATCTAACTTTATATCATCTCCATATTGTGAGCTGATCCCACATACTTTACTAAATCATTTCTTATTGCCAAGACTTGTGTAAGGTAATCTGTAGTAAGTTGTCATCATATATATATATGGGGGAGTGAGGTATTTGTGTGTGTGTGTGTGTGTGTGTGTGTGTGTATGCATGCCTGATTCTGAGCTCTCTATTCTGTTCAATGAGCCAATTTGACAGTTGCTGTGCCAAGACCACAGTGTTTTCATTGCTATGGATTTTTATCATGTCAATATCAAATAAGGAAATTCCCTTCTCTTCTACCTTTTTTTTTTTTTTCTAAACTGCCTTGGACCCTTACTTATTTGTAGACAATTTGGAATTAGTGTGCAAATTTTAAAAACAAGTGGAGACAGATTATGCTGAGATTTGACTGTACTGCAAATATGCAGTAATTTAAGGAAACTTGGCCATGTAACATCCTTTATTAGAGATTTTTTAAAAGTTTGAAAAGAAGTATTTTTATGAACTTCTTAAACATATCCTTAGACATTTTTTGTTATTTTAAGTTTTAGTTTCTTGCTCTTGTGACTTGCGTTTTGTTTTTCACTACTATGCTTTCTACCGCTTGTTTTCTCCTTCTTCTTCTCCTTCTTCTTCTTCTCTTCCTCTTCCTCCTCCTCCTCCTCCTCCACCTCCTCCTCCTCCTCCTCCTCCTCCTCCTTCTTTTCCTTCTTAAACTTTTATTTTGTGGCTTTATGAGATACAAATAATTTTTGGTTTCACAGATGCAAAGAGGTGGGCTTTAAGCGTGCCCTCCTCCCCAGTCTGTGCATAGGATACCCAATAGGTGATATATCATCCCTTCTCTACTTCCCCCTTTCCCCTGCTGAGTCTTCAATGTCGATCATATCATTCTCTATGCCTTTGTAGATCCTTAGCTTAGCTTCCATTTGTCACTGAGGATAATGTTCTCCAACCTCACCCAAGTTGCAGCAAAAGATATTTCATTCTTTTTGATGACTGAATAGTATCTCATGATGTATATATATATACACACTACATTTTTATTATCTACTGATCAGTTGATGGGTATTTAGGTTGATTCTACATCTTTGCAGTTGTGAATTGTGCTGCAATGAACATGTGAGTGCAGGTGTCATTTTTGTATAACAATCTCTGTTCCTTTGGGAAGATACTAAGTAGTGGAATTGCAATGGTAGATCTACTTTTAGTACTTTGAGAAATCGCCATAACAATTTCCAGAGGTTGTACTAGTTTATACTCCCACCAACAGAGTACAAGCATTCCCTTTCCACGGCATCTGCACCGTTACCACTTATATTGCCAGCAGCCAAACTAAGAGACACAAAAATAAGCATAATTTTGAATGTTTAGGTTGTTTTCAATTTCCCAACGCATAAAACTTTATTTACAATTCTAATTTTATTTCCATTGGAAGGAGTCCTAGAAAATGAGGTACTAGTTAAATAACATAAGAAATTTTAAAAATTCTTTATATATATTGGCAAATGCCTTTTGGGAAAGATTGAATCATTTTATAGATTTGATAAAAGAGCTCATAGAAGAGAATTTGTACCATTCATTGTAAAGTACTAGTGTTCTATTAATAAATTTGATGGGTTAAAAAAAATCTTATTATTGTTTCAATTTTTTTTACTGAAAAGATTATACTTTTTAGTACCTCCTACTCTGAATTATCTTTTCTCCGATCATTTTTTTTCCTACTGGAGTGTTAGTGATTTTTAAAATAATTTAAAACATAATTTATATATTAACAATATTAGTCTTGAGTAATACCTGTTATAAGCAGTTTATGACTTTTACTGATTTTTAATTTCTAGACCTTTTAAATATAGTTTTAATTTTTTTCAAGCATATTCATGCAAATAATTTACAGTTAAGGAGTTCTAGAAAGATTAATCATTCTATTTATATACAATCTTTATCTATATATCTATGTTTCTTTCTTAGTCTCTCACAACAAATGTCTTCTTTAAAAGCAAGATCAATATTTTTAGTTCTTTCTTTTAGCATTCATATTTATAGCTCTAAACAGCATGCTTAAACTGCTACTTCTTGATTTTTTACTATAAGTTATTAGTTTTGACTTTCTGTGGTGAAGATGAGGATTTAGCTCTCTTTCCCTGCCCCATTCACTATGTACATACAGCCCATCTACCCAAACCAATAGAATAACAATATTGCATAGATCAATATTCAATGTCTGCATTGTCAAGACTGTGCAATGGTATTCATAGCTGAACCATGTACAGATTCTATGATTACTTTTATTCTTCATTATAAATTTTTGTTTCTTCTGGAGTTAATAATTTCTTGCTATTTGATTACTTACTTTTTCACATTTTTATGTCTAACTCATCCCCAAACTCATTTTGAATCGTGTAAATTTCTTCCTAATAAATTATAAGATAATAGGTGTTCTATCAATTTAATCTGCCAAGAGACATCTCTCTCATAGCTTCAGAGCAGCTGCATTCTATGCATCAGCTGCCCTACTGTGCAGATACAGTCTCACAGGTCCTCCTTTCACCATTATCAGGGGAGTTCCATCTCCATTATATGTTTGGGCCATTGTTTTCCAGAGTCTATGCTTTATCCTTTCACTGTTTAACCCTTTGCTTTGATTGAAAAGTGCTTAAAATGGAACATATGTGAGATGATCCTCATTCTTTCCTCACACTTAACTGACTGGCATATGAAGATATTTCAGGACTGAATGGTGAGATAACTCTACATACACTCATTTCCTGGACTCAGCTCACAGAATTCTGGGAATCAGGTAATACCCTCTAGGCAGGAGATTAGAAAATTCTTTTCTGTGGAATCTTGACTCAAAATCCATTGAAATGACACAGATTGCTAAAGGAAAGGAAACAGTAAACCCACAAAGACAAAGATAAGAGTGAAGATGACAATAATATACGGGTGTTATTAAACAAAAGGATTATTGATGATTGAGTTAGTAAACTGAGAAAACATAATTCTTTCAGCAAAGAGAAAGCTGAGAAGCAAATTGATGTGTACAGCAGATTGAAAACTCAAAGTTAACTTTTGATATAGAAAGATTTCATTTTTGTAAAATGGCATTTATTATTTTTTCTTTGACAATTCTTTCCTTTATTTTTATGCTTAGAAGTCTTTCTTTACACCTAAATTAATTACATGCTCACTCATGTCTTTTACATTTCTTGATTCCATTTTCATTCGATTTTTAAAATCTACCTGAACATATTTGTTTTTATATATTCTTTGAATATTTAGCCAATTTTCCTTCACCGCTTTTTGAATGATTCATTATTTTCCTATGGTTTAGTAATGCCTTATTTATTATCATTCATTTTCTATAAATTCTAGAATCTGTCTTAGGAATGCCTTTTCTAATTTATGGATTTATTGATGTACTGTCAGAGCTGTGTCACAGTACCACATCATAGAATGCTCTGAGGGTTTTCTTTAAATAGAAGCAAAAAATAAAAGCCTTTTGATTATTTTTCCTGAAAGATGAGTAAGATAATCAGATGCCAAGTATGCTTAAATTCAGTTATTAAAACACAAAATAACCCCTTACTTTATAATCTAGCTAAACTGGAACTAATAAATTTTAAAATGCAATCTTAAAATTTAAATTCAGTAAACGTATTTGCAGATATTTTATTGCGTGGAAGAATGAGTTCAATATAATCAACAATAATCTTGGTGCTTAATCCCCATAAAATTTATTTAACATGCAATTGTTGCATTTTCTTTTTGTTAATTCAAGTTCATTAGTTTTTAATTTCACTCAAAGTTTTTGTTTAGTGTCTTTCTATATTAACCCGAAAATGAATATTTTTCTCTTCTGTGGCAAGAGATGCCTGCAGTGCTGACATTTTACGTTAAAATCTATGAGGAAGTGGTTAGGATAAGAATAAATAGGGTGGTCTTACAGACTAAATTGTGTCTCTACCAGAATTCATATTTTGGAGGCCTAACCTCCAATGTGACTGTATTTGGAGACAGGGCCTTTAAGGAGGCTATTAAAGTGAAAAGACATCAGAAGTTCATGGCTCTAATTCAATATAACTAGTATCCTTATAAGAGCAAGAGACATCAAGGATGCACACACAAGACAGAAAAAGTCATGTGAGAACATGGCTAGAAGGTGGCCATCTACAAGCCAAAGAGAGACACCGCAGAAGAAACCAAACCTGCCAACACCTTGATTTTGAACTTCCAGCCTCCAGAACTGTAAGAAAATAAATTTGTGTTGCTGAAGCCACTCAGTCTATGGCATTCTGTTGTGGCAACCCTAACCAACTAATACTAGTAGATGTAAAGGGTCTACATGTTTGTCCCTTTGAGTTCACTGGATACAATTAGGTAAATTGCCATCATTAAATATTTCTTCTTTAAAAAAAAAAAGTCCCAACTGCAATCTACTAAATTGATATCATGGCCCACTAATGAATCACAATGCAAAGTTTTTAAAATTTAGATTTGTTCTAACACATCAACACCAGGAAGTCACAGGGCAGACAGAAGGGATGGTAAACCATTTTAGGTGTGGCAGTGAGGCAGGCTTCTAGAGAGGGTGGAATCCCAGACTAGGTCACCAGCATGAGCAGAAGAGGCTTCTTAGGCAGACTTCCTGCTGCTGAGGTCAAGGGTGCTGCTTCACCAGCATGCCAACAATTCTATTTGGTCATACCTTTGAATGAAGTAGGTCACTCAATAGTTATAGTTTAACAACAGGTAAGATGGGAATAGCCCCCTAGCTTAATATCAGACATTGATTAACATACAATTAAAATATATGCCGTTTATAATATTTAATGTTTTGTCATTTATCTTCCCTTAGTATTTTGTTTTTTCAAAATCTCTACAAGGAAGTTATTATAACAATAAGAGGAAATGCTTATAAAATAAAGTGAATGTATGAGTTGGTAAATACAGGGCACTCTTACCAATAAAGCAGTCCACTCTTTGATATTAACTTTTTATTAAAGAGAGATCAGTTGGATGCATCATGTGATTTTTTTCAAACACTGAATATTATTTGGTTATGGCCGTTTACATCAACTGAATCAAATTAACTGCATCTCTTTATTTTTTCATCCTAAAAGAATACCAACAGTATAAAATGTAAAAAACATAGTAAATTATTTTTTATGTATTTATTTATTTTTTTTTACTGACCCAGTGACTGGGTCTCCTACATAGTGGGTCCCTCAGTGATTAGGCCTCCTCCATTAAGGGTGCAACAGTGACTGTGCCTCCTTGGTGATTTGAGCCCCAGTGACCGGCCCTCCTCCATTATAGATTCCCTGTTGGCTAGCACTCCTCTTTGAAAAGTGTCCCGGAGACTGAGCCTCCTCCATATCGTCCCCAGTGACAAACCCTCCTATGTGATGGGTGTCACAGTGACTGGTCTTCCTCAGTGATGGGTACCCCAGTGATTGCCCGCTTCTCTTATCAGTGTCACAGTGACAAGCCCTCCTCTGTGTAGGTCGCCAAGTGACTAGCTCTCCTCTATGAGGGGTGCTCCCATGACTGGCCTTCCTTTGTTTTGGGTGCCCACCTGACTACCTCTCATTTTTTTTTAAACTTTTAATTTTTTTTATTTTAAAGATGCGGGGTACAACTCAGGGTTAGGTATACAAATATTCGTTATGCAGTTACCCTTGTTGATGAGGACGCATCATGTGATTTTTTTCAAACACTGAATATTATTTGGTTATGGCCGTTTACATGAACTGAGTCAAATTAACTGCATCTCTTTATTTTTTCATCCTAAAAGAATACCAACAGTATAAAATGTAAAAAACATAGTAAATTATTTTTTATGTATTTTTATGTTTTTATGGATTCCCAAGCAGATTCCCACTACTTCCAATCCTGCTTCCCTTCCTACCTCCTTGCAATTTCCCGCTACTGCCAATCCTTTTCTTACGGTATTGTGATCATTGTTCAAGGTCCGCTTATGAGTGAAAACATGTGATACTCAGTTAGTAAATTATTTTTTAGAAAGTTTTAGAAGTCATCATAATTTTACCTCTCAGAATAAAGACTGGTAACATCAGTTTTGTCTTGAAAGAATGAAAAGAGAAAAAGGTGAAGGAAAGAAAGAGATGGGCATGGAACCTGAGAGATGGCAGTGACCATCAGGTCTGCCTTGGCTTCTAATCTACAAGGGGAAAACTCCTAAGCTAGTGTTGTAACAGTAGTGCCCAGCTTTTTATGGGCACTAGTAAATGGATTGTGTTTCTCACAGGTACTGGGACGGAAGGTGGAGAACACAGGGGATGGTTGTGGGAAGGAGACAGATAGACTTTGCACAGTTAATGTTTGGGCTACAAAGCTGTATCTCCCCAGTATATAGCAAATATTATTCATATTTTCATTGAACTTGCCTCTATGTATTTTGAACATATAAATCAATTGATTTTGCATTTGCTCTTTATGTTACTTCGCATGTCCCTTGTACCTTTTTCTAATGGAGACCTGTGTCATCTGTCAGTTGTGCCACCATGGCCAGTTCTAAGCAAGTCTTCTCACCTTGGGCTTGTGCTCTCTCAACTGTGAAATGAGGAGTTTAGACATGGGAGTCTCCAAGATCACAGTCTCTAGAAACCTATGATTCCTGTTTGTAATATCTTTTAATATATGTTTAGTTCCTTGAGATTGAATTTTCAATTAATTTCTTTATCATCATGACAGTCCCTAGTATTTTAGCTCACTTCCATGGATGTTTATTACAGTATTAAGTGCCTACTATGAGCTTGGCACAAAGTATCAGCTGAATAATAGCTCCTGTCAAATGAAAGAGTCCAATTATTCTGCTCAAGTAATAGCTTTAACTTTTAGAGTCTATATGTTGTAACTGGTTCTACCAAGCTTCAGCTTGAGCATTTGTTCATTTTTGTTTGTATAACAGAAAAGTTACAAATTAAAATTCTCCCAGGGAGAGAATAAATGATATCATAAATAATGTATCGGTTATTATTTCATTAGGATATAGTTGACTTGGTTATTGTAACACTTGAATAATCCTGGCCAAAAAAAAACTTTATACAAAACCATTTCTATACATATTTAATCTATTTTTCAGCAGCAGCAATATTGTTGCTTAAAATAACATAATGTCATACATAATGACCAATGCAAACTGAATACACCTGTGCTTGGGGCCTATAAAAAGGGCAAACTTAACTAACATTTAAGCATGTGTTAAACCTTGGCCACATTTTTTTCAGAATTAATGAAAATGCAAACTTCATATGGAGCCAAATCGCTGGGTGTGACTTTGCCAAGAAAAATAGATCTTTGAGGGGAAAAAGCAGATGGGAAACAAATGTCTTTCTAAAACTCATTTAATCATAACTCACTCAATGAAAGTACTAGTGAAATTCACTTGCTCCAATCCAGCAATTACATTTTCATACCAAGCATATGGCCTATTCTAACAAATGAAGTTTAATCTCTGATATTCCCATAATATTTTACCTAACTTTGTTGACCTGCATTTTAGTCATCTAACAAGTGTTTATATAATGTCATCAAATGTTTATATAATAAACACTGTGTTGTAAGTGCTAAATGGGTGGTGGCTTCAAAGAAGAGTTGACTTTTCACTTGAGTCTTGACAGCTGTATAGAAATTCACTGGTTAAGACATCAGGAGGAGGTCATTTTAGCCAGAAAATAGGATCTGTACACTGTGGGTTTTCCCCATGATAGCAAGGCATCACATGATCTGGCTTTGCCTTCTTGCCTATCTTGACCCACTTCTTCCTCTATTTATATCGCATAATCTGATCATATTTCATGATTTGCACATACAACTCACTCTGTTGTTTGCTTAAAAACCACACTCAACTTTAAAAAATAAATTCAAATGGCACTTCTTCACGGATTCTTTTTTGTTCCTTTTTCCAATCCCAGTGTAAGACCTTTCTCTTTATATATATATATAGTTTGTTTATTTCTCACTGAGAGCAAGCTAACTGTTTTCTTTTCTTTTCTTTTTTAATGATGTGTTTATGTTTTATTTTATTTTATTTTAAAGATGAGTACAATTCATGGCTAGGTATACCAATGGTTATTGTGCAGGTTTAATTTTGAATGACATCTATTTGTTTACATGCAAGTTCTTCCTTCTCTCCTCTTTAACACAGCACAGTGCATCACTCTTCCGTAGTCTTGGATCCCTGAGAATAAGCAATGCCTGGCACAGTGGACAATCAATAAATGTGTGTGTCATTCGTATAATTATTTATGTTTGGAAAAACTGTATCAAATGCTTGAAGTTCTTCCCTACATTTGAAATATTTTGAAACAATTAAACATGCTACAAAAACACTTCTCTCAAGCTACAGTAGGGGGATAGTGATCTCCTCTACGCAAAATCAACTTTTTAAAAAATGTGACTTTTTATCATTTCAGATTTAAAAAGGAAAGAAATGCTGTCTTTAAGTGAGAGAGGAGCGTACATTATCTATTCTTTGGCCAAAATTCAATCTAAAACTAAAAATAGTGTCTATTAAAGTAAGTGAAGATTATGTGATTTTTTTTTTTTTTTACTGCCTTGAAATTTGGGAATGACTTGAAAGACTTCAAACAGTAACACAGTTATGCAATGCCAGATATCTCTATCATATCATATTATATCATATCACAGCATATTACAGTTGGTGGTCAAAGATAATTCAACTTTCCATCCGAGTTCATATTTATAAGTTATTTAATTCCACTTTGAAGGATCTTTAAAGAAAAATTGCTTTTTCTAAGAAAGTTTTTTAAATAAAAAATTATATTTTCTGTAAAATAAAACTCAAGTATTGTCCATAAATGTACAAAGAAGAAAGTCAAAATTTTTCAAAATACCTCCTCACATATATTATAAATAAATCTATTAATGTGTAAGTGTATATCCTTTCTAATCTTTCAATGCAGTCTCATATAAATTGACTTCTGCCATTACAAGAGGTGCTCCAAGTGGTTACCATCCGTGTCCAGACACTTCTGATTACAGCAAACTACTGCAGGGCTTGTTGCTGTGAAGGACCTCCTGGACTTCCCTTGTGCACATCTCACACAGTACCATGCGTCTCAAACTTACCACGAATGCGTGCAATTGTTAGACATGTTGGAGGTTCTGTTGCATACTCATGCCTCCGTTGTCGAGAACTTCCACAACGTTCTCGAATTTCAAATACCACTTCCAAAAGGTCTTGCACTCCTTCAATGACAACGGTGCTTCTGTCATTTTCTTTGACTGCCCTGCTCGTCACATGGTCATCCTGGCATTTGTCTGATTAACACCTTCTTTTGAGTGAATGTCATACTACACACTGCTACCATAATTCAATTCAATTTCAAAAAGTACTACATCGATAGCATCGCTTAAAATGTGTATATGTTTTTTGACACCCCTGGTGTGTGTGTGTGTGTATGTGTATGTGTATACTTATACATACAAACTCACATATAGAGGTATACATCATAGTTTAAACATTCAGTACAAAAAGAAGGTGCTATTTAAAATAGGTATCATAAAGTATATCTTTTAGGTAATTATTTAAAATATCATCTTCCTGTCTGCATTGTTTAATATCTCCAATGTAATGTGTGTGAGTTTTCTTGTTTTATCGTTGTCTTTATGCAGTTAATGTTCCCACATTATTTAAAAATACTAGCTTGGGAACTGAAGTATAAATATTATAGTATTGAAGAGAGAATATCCTTGAATGCTTTCTTAGTAGTGATAGATTTCATATGTGGTGTTCTTCATAAAACTACTAATATGGTGAATCAGACTGATGGATTTTTTTGACATTGAACCATACATGTCATCTTAAAATAAACACAACTTGTCATCATGTATTCTTTTTTTTTAAATGTGCTATTGGATTCTGCTTGCTATTTTTTTGTCTTAGAATTTTTGCATTGCTATAGAGAAGTAAAATTATTCTGTAGTAGTTCATTTTGTGCACTTTTAATCCAATTTTAGTACCAATGAATAAGTTATTAGTTTAAATAAAAATTGCCCAATTTATAAAATAAATATGAGAGAATGGCCAGGAATAATGATATTCAATACTTGCATAGATGACTGAATGAAATTGGGTATACCTTTCTGAAATTTCTTCAAAAATAAGATATTCATCTAACAAAAATAATGTGTATATCGTGTTTCACAAAGATTGGACTCTCACTAAGAACTTCCAGGGGATTTTTTGGTAAACTTTATCTTCATGCATATGGTGCGTTTTATTTTCATCATTTATCAGGTTGTGTCTTTGATTAGTAAATGCAAAAAAAAAAAGGCACTAAATGCAGCAAAGACATAAGCACATTTATAGGTCACAGAATTAGCAAAACAACCAAACAATTAAACACTTTATGATTCCCTTTGTTGCTCATGAAGCTCAACATAAAAGTTGAGTTCTCATTTTACTTGGCCTTAATATTAATATGACCATTGTACTGAATTCCATTGTGTGTTGCAAAGCTGAACCTCAAGATGTAGGATTATATGACCATAAATTAGAATTATTTGACATGTGTCAATAAAATAGCATTGCCAAGTACTAAAACACTTTGGCTTCATGTCAAGTCTGAGGTCAGGATTTGTGAGAATGACATAGTCCTTTTTCTTCCTTGCTTATTGCTGTGGCCCTGAGGCTGTAGCAACCAGATGTCTGGCACTTTACATTTAAAGGTCTCACAGTTTTAGCAGATAAAGCCCCAATTTTTCTTTATTTCACCCATAGTTATGCTGTTTTCATTAAACTATGCACTCCTTTTTATTAATTTGAGTTTTTCTTTTTCCATAGTCTATCATTACCAAATAAAAAATTTAAAAATAAGGAGCTTATTGTTCATTCAAATTACTCTTTCCTAAAGGGTCAAAAGAATAAATAAACTTAATTTTCCCTTATGTTACTTAGATTGTGTTGTGTAAATCTTACATGCTGTTTGAAACTTAATCTCTTCATATGGCATCAGCAATTTGAGGGTAGGTACTTTATCTTATTCATCTCAGAATCCCCAGCATCCTATATATTTAAGGAGTGTTCAGTACTTATATTTAAAGAATAAATACACGAAAGACTCTGTAATTAACATCATTTGAAACCAAGACTTTCTTAAGAACCTCAAGATTGTGATTTAAAACAAACAAAAAATTGGCATACATTAGTTTGTCGAAAGATTTTTGGCTGATTGTAGGGGAATTTACAATTGGACCTACGTTCGTAACTAAAGAGGATTGAAACTTGTAGATTTTCAGCTATACCCTTAGAGGTATAGTAGAGGAGTCGAGGATCCAACCTATTGCCTTAGGGAGTATGGCAGCTTCATCATTCAGTTCCTTTTATTACATTTTAGAATTACATTTTACTGTGGTTATTATGGCCAACCATCTGGGTTTTATCTGAACAACTCAAAGACAATAAGGGATCTGCTACATCTACAATAATCCTTGTTTCAAGAAAAAAATGGCCTTCATAAAATATGGGAAGAGGTTGAAAACACTATCTAATGGGCAATTGAATCCCAGAAAAGTCCTGTAAAAATGCAGTCAAAAGACAGAGGCCATAAAAAGACCAGAACTCCTTAGAGACCTGACTAATTCTGGGTCTGGCACAAGTTGAACTTGGGCATTTTGTTGGGCCAGAAATCAAGGAATCCATTAAAGATTACTTGTGAGTATTTTAAAAGGACTCAGAAACCATGTTGAAGAGGCTCTTAATGTCCAAATATGAGGCAATTTAGGTATCCATGGTATGATGTTCAGTGTATTGAAACAATTTGGTCACACTTGTGAGTTTATCAAACACACACACACATGCACACACCTCTCACTGTATTCAGTGATCACCTTTGAAAAAAGCTGGGCAAACTATCTTAATATTGCTGAAACTGGTAATAAAGAGACATAAGACTTTTCTTGAATTTTCTATTTAAACTGAACGTTAAAGTAATCCAATAGTTGATAAAGGAAAAAAAATGCTAATTATGGAACTATTCCAGCTAGCGAATAAGGAATGGCAGAATTAAGACTACTGCTGTTTTACCGTCACTTATGAACTAATAAATCTAAGAAATAATTACTAACCAACAGTTAACACCACAAAAAGTGAGATAACCACATCTGTGCCTACTGGTGGAAGTGTCAACACCACCTAGAAAGTTGTCTTGCCAAAATTCATTCTGAATCTTATCAATGCATTAGAGGGACTACAAGGAACATGGTAAGTGGCATTTTGGGAATACAATGAGCAGCACCTAGACAATTATATACTCTAAAGCAGTGCTTCTTAAAGCGGGATCCAAGCAAAAAGTTTAAGAACTGCTTGTTATTACCACTCCAGGATGAGATAAGGAGCTTGTGTCAGAATGTAAGTCAACTACACCACTTAAGCACACACCTCAGTTCAGCTAAAAGAAGCTGGGTGTGTCATTCTGGGCAACCTCCTTCTCTCATAAAGACCAGCACGTTCACTATTAGCACAATACTGCTCACTACTGCACAAATGACCAGGTCTCTTTGTAAGTTATATACAATATATACATACAAATATATGTGTGGGTGTGTGTGAGTGTGTTCATGTGTGTGTGTGTGTGTGAGTGTTCACAATGGAATTGAAACCTAAAGATGAAAAGACATGATAGAAATAGCAACTAAATATATACATTAACTATATTTTTAGTTGCTATTTTTATGAACACCACCAAAAAATATGAAATTGTGTAAGAAAATCAGGGAAATTTGAACACTGATTAGGGAATTAATAATAGTAATGTATTATTAGATTTGTAGGTGGTATGTTGCTATATTTAGTATTTAGAGATACATTTTGGAATTTTATGAATGGAATGATATAATGGCTGGGATTTGCTTCAAAATATTATGGAAGGATGGGGAAGTGGATAAAGTGTGCAGAATTAACAAGATTACACGTGCTTCTGTTGCCTAAGTTGGGGTGATAGACACATGCTCCTTTGTTATATTACTTTCTCTACTTTTGCATTAATTGAAATTTTCCAAAATAAAAGTTGAAAGATTAAGAAAAAAAGAAGGAAAAGAAAAGCAACAAACGAATGTCACCTCTGTGAAACTAAATAAATAAGAATGCCTTCATTATAATTAAGAACAAGAATTAGGACTGAAATATCAGTGAGTAATTTTTAAACAGGCAGTGATAGTTTGTAAACATATAACATATATTAGATACATACATACTTAGTTTTCTTTGCCAGAAAATTAGTATTTCTAACAATGAAATTTACTGTTGTATAAAGACATAGGCAAATTGCTCCTATAACCCACTATTATGAGTTGAATTGTGTTCCCCCCAAAAAAGTATGCTAAAGGCCTAAGGTGATACCTTTGAATATGATATAATTTGGAAGAGTCTTCACAGATGTATTCAAGTTAAGATGAGGTCATTACTGTCGTCCCTTATCCAATCTGACTGATGTCCTTATAAAAGAAGAGGGGACTTTAGATACAGAAGCACACAGGGAGAATGCCTTGTGAAGATGGAGGCAGAGATTAAAGTTATGCCAAGGAACACCAAGGGTGCTAGCAGTTAGCATAAGCTAGGAAAGAGATGTGGAACAGACTCTCCCTCAGAGCCGTCTGAAGAAACCAACCCTGCTGACACCTTGATCTTAGACTTCTAGAAGGAAGAACTGCAAGGCAATACATTTCTGTCCGAGGTGGGTGGCTGTTCTTTGTTTGCTGTTGTTGAGTTAAGATCTCACATTTTACTCTGTCTCCCAGGCTGGAGTGCAGCGGCATGATCACAGCTCATGGCAGCCTAGATGTTCTGGGCTCAGGTAATCCTTTCACCTCAGCCTCCCGAGTAGCTAGGACTACAGGCACATACCACCACACCTGGCCAATTTTTTTTTCCCCCAGGCTGTCTCAAATTCCCGGGCTCAAACACTCTTCCACCTCAACCTCCCAAAGTGCTGCAATACCACCCTGAACACACCCATCTTGTCATTTCTGTTGTTTTAAACCACTCAGTTTGGAGTACTTTGTTATAGCAGCTCTAGAAAACTGATACACTATTCAGTCTAATAAAATGGGTGCTGCTGAGTCTGTATGTTGTGGGGAGATAGACAGGAAGAGGGTGTCATTGTGTTTTTGCATAGTCTTTTTGCTTTATTTTATCAAAAACAATATCTTCACTTCACAGTTGGCTGACTGAGTTGTTGACATTTTTCTGTCTTCAGAGTTGCAATCTGTGTTTTCTTTTTAATCACAGCTACAGCACCTAACATGAAGCAGGAAGAAAAAAATGCAATAATTATGACCAAGCAAATGAGCATTTTTCCTGCAGAATAAACCAAGGCTATCGAAGACACAAAAACAACTGGTCTTTTGAATGAAAACCTAATTACTTAGTGGATTTCTTTTTTCAATTTGGTAAACTAATAATGTGGGTATCATCCAGGCCAATGCTTTTCTAATCCTATGTTCTAGACATGTCTAGGTGGTCAACTTTTGAGAAACTTTATAATGAAATTTAATTTGTCTGTGCATACAAATATATGTAGTGAACAGAAGGATGCTTTTTTAAAAAGCTATATTCTTTACTACGATTGTGCAAATTTTTAAAGAAGGAAAAAGGAAAGTGGAAAAGGGAATCCAAAAACAGGAAAAATTAAAAGAAAGATTCAAAATGCATGTCAGATAGACAGCCTTTTTTTTTTCTGCTTGACCTTGTACACAGTTAATATTAGTTTTCTTTTTGGTGAATAGATTTGATGTTGTACATCTGCAGAACATTCTCTATAAAGACTAAGAAGTTACTTCTGTGACCCAGCTAACACCTAAATAAAACAGGTCCTCTTTCTTTACAAAATGAAGTACAAGAACAAGAGAATGAGATATTATTGGTCCTGAGGAAATGAGACTCAAGGGTTTCTAGAAGAGGATCCCAGGAAATTAAATTCAACTCAAAATAAGTTTGTCTGCTAATCATAGTCATAAGTTTTGTTGGCAGTTCTTAACTCTTGGCACCATTCAAAGTTTCATCAATGGTGGGACAACACATTGTTACCCTCTCAGTGCCTTCTCTAAGTACAATGTCTGGTACTTTCCTGCTGTCTTCTAGCAGCTGCCATCATGCTCCAGAAATCTTCCAAGTTCTTCGGAGTTGCACCAGGGAAGTAAACTAGGAATGGAAAAACACTGTGATCCCCTAGATGCCCCTGAGCTCTTTAATACCAGAGGCCTGATGCTCAATCCAACACTATTCTGAAATATTTGAAGAATATAGAGTGTGAGGGTGGGGAGTGAGAGGTGTGTGTATTCAAGGAAACGTGAAAAGCATCTTGATGTAGAAAATGGGATGTCTTGAAGAAATATAAAATATCTCAGCTCAAATTTCCAAAATCATATCAGGAATGACAGAATTTGACTCAAAAATATGACACATGTATATAACTTCAGTTTCATATTTTTTCCAGTTAAGGTCAGAAAATAGATTTGATAGCATGGGAAAGAAAGGAAAAAGAATTGAGTGATCAAGAAAGAGAAAGTCGAATGGAGAGAAGGAAAGGAAGAATGAATACAGAGCGAGAGAGAGAGAGAGAGAAAGAGAGGACAAAGGAGAAAAGTATCAGCTTGGTAAGTTTTGAGGTGAATGTTGTTGATATATTTGGATTACAAGGAGTTATCTATCATTGGCAATGCTAATTAGCTGATTCGTCATTGTCCACAACGTTTACTTCTTAAACTTAAACCTAGGGCTCTCAGTCCTGAGTACATGTTGCAACCACATGCAAGTTTTTAAAATATTGATAATCTGGATCTCAACCTAATTCTCTTTTGTTTGATCTGGATACAGCTGGCAACTGTGGTATCCTAAAGCTCCCCAGATGAATCCAACATGTAGCCAAGGTTGAAGTCACTGCCATGAGGCTCCTATCATGGACAAAACCGGGGTATCCTCCTCCAATATAAGGAATGAACATCACCCCGGAACTATGGTATCCAACCGTATATTAGACCTGTGGTTCTCAAAAGTAGGTGTACATCAGTATCACCTATGAAACTTTTAAAAAATATCAATTTCTGATTCCATATTAGTGTTTTTAATTTAGTAGATTTTAGATATTGCCTGAGTATTTGTATTTTGAAAAACCTTCATGGATGACTCTGATGTAAAAAAAAGAAAAGGTATAAAATCACTGACTTAGATTTTAATTTTCAGTTCACTCAGGAGTTGGGAGTCATGAAAGTATCAGATAAAAGAGTTAAAAAAGCATCCAAAAGAGATGTATTATGGGCAACCCTCTTTCGGGACCGCTCCAGCTGCTGGCGGCTTTCCTATTTCCTAATAAATCCCTACTTACTCAAAAAAAAAAAAAAAAAGAGATACATTCATTTTCTAAGGCTGCCACAACGAAGTATCACAAACTTAAATGATAGAGATTTATTGTCAAACAGTTCTGGAGGCTAGAAATTCAAAGTCAAGGTGTCAGCATAATTTTTTTCATTTTTGTTTTGTTTTGAGGTGGTGAGGAAGCATTAGTTCCACACTTATCCCCTAGTTTCTGCTGGTTTTCTAGCAATCTTTGACATTCTGTGGTTTGTAGATCTCTGCCTTCATCTCATGCTATTGTCCCTGTGTGCTTGTGTGTTTTCAAATTTCTTCGTTTTATCAAAACAACCTAACTGAGTTAGGACTTCAACATAAATTTTGGGAGTATGCAATTCAGTTCCATAACACTAAATGTCTCCCTTTTTTCCCCAAAAGCATATTGGTTTTAGTAACACCTACACTATCAATTTCCAACAAGTTTGAATTCAATAAGATATAAGTAATGTAAATTATCCTGAATCAAACATAACTCTTATTTAAAAGTTTAAAGACTCTGGACAACAGAAATTGAATTCTATAATTCATCTATTGACCATTCTTAGATGTGATAAAACTGTATTTAAGACATTTTACAATTGCTTATCTTGTTTGTAAAACATTACTGAGGACTTTATAACATGTTAAATATTAAGAATACACTGGATTTGAGACATTTTAAAACTAAGATGGATGGTGATAGAACGTTATGCTAAAAATATCTATCTTTTCCCTAATAAAAAGTTTCTAATGCTTTTTTTTTTTTTTTTTTGAGTTGGAGTCTCACTCTGTCACCCAGACTGGAGTGCAGTGGCCGTTCCCGGCCACCGCAGCCTCAACCTGCTGGGCTCTGGCTATCCTTCCACCTCAGTCTTCCAAGTAGCTGGAATTACAGGCGCGTGCTACCACGCCTGGCTGATTTTTGGTTTATTGTAGAGATGAGGTCTCGCCAAGTTGCCCCCGGCGGGCCTCGAACCCGCGGGCTCAGGCAATCCACTCACCTCAGCCTCCCAAAGCGTGGGATTACAGGCTGAGCCACCGAGCCCGGCTTGCTTTTGAGTTATTTTCCAGACTTGCAATAAACTTTGCAGAAAAAGCCATATAACTCTGAGAGTAACAGATATTCTTTTTGATTTCTTCAGTTATCAAGCTCATTTTGGCTCATATTTTCTTTATTGTCTCAATTATTTTTAACAGCTGAAGAGCAAGTCTTGGGTCATGTACGGTTATCTTAGGGAGTGAGATTTGACCTCAATAGTCAGCAAACCACATAGCTGATTAAAATAAAGTATAGAGCATTGTCTTTTCCACCCTACTATTTCTAACTAGAAATGTATTTTTCTTTTCTTTTGCTAAAGTTGAGAACCCATCAACTTGTCTAGCATAGAGTCTGTCTGAATAAAGTTAATTAAAAACTATTTCAGGATACCAACATATCATGACTTTTCTGAGGTTAAATCAGAAAATAACATCACCTTATCAGCAAAGAGAAGGAACTAATTCTAGCATGTTCAAGTGTAGACAAATCAATTAAATCTGAAACAAATGAACAAACACTGAGAGTGCTTCTGTATTTCTTTTGGGTCTGGGGGAGAGAAAGAGTTAAGGGGGAAATCAGGGATGAAATTAAAATGAGTTATTTTCATGCAGTTTCACCAAGAACTGTCATCATTTGCTCACATGGACAAGGATGTTATATTAAGAAGCCTTAGAAATTGAAGAGATAAACAGACTTGAGCCAAACCACTAAAGAGTGGGATTCATATTTGTTCTTTTTTTTTTTTTTCTTCACAATTTCTCTTTGGGGACCCTGCTTCATTGTGGAATTCTGTTTTAAATTCTAAACATTCTGGCTTCCTGAAGGGATTCCATATTCTGTAAGATGGGGAGGAAACGGTGTATATGTGTGTGAATGTTGCCTTTTCTCTCATATACAAAAGCAGTATAGTTTATATGCACATATTTTCTATCTAGGGAGAAATGAACCCAAAATTGAGGGGACATTTTGGCTGAGAGCCTCAGTTGGGATGTGGAAAGCAAACAGAATAAGGTTAGTTGAAGGTTAAGCTGCGTTGTATTGATGTAGTAATGTTGTCTTTAGGACAAATTAGCTCACTGGGACTTGGTGACACAGTGGAGTATTAAACCCTTCGTTACAAAAAGAACATGTGCCGGGGTTTTTTTTTTTTTTTTTAGCTTGAAAAATGCCAGTGAAAAATTACACAAAGATCAAGCTTGAAAAATGTTTACTTTGCAGAAAATCATTTAAAAATGGAATCTCAATTTTGTTGGCAGCTCAGTTTTTTAAAAGGGCTATTTATTCTAGACTCCTGAAGCATATGGTTTATTGCAGTTTATATGGTATATTGGAACTGCATGAACTTGGGCACCTTAGGGAATGTTTGTTTTTATTTTTTTAAAGGTGGTTGGACTGAAATCCAGTATGAATCATATAAAAGAGATTTAGAAGCACGTGAAGATAAATGTTTCCCATGTGACACAGAGCAGCACATCTGGAAGGTGATCCTGTATAAATAAATAACATGAAAAGACCATAGATTTAGAAGATATCAATAAAGAATAGGATTGTGGGGTTTTTCCTTAATTTGGGAGGGAAATGTAGTTTTATATTTGAAAAATATAGTATTTTTCTCATACAAATCTCTGGAAGTTCTCTTATTGTAGAACTAGGCTTGGAATTTACTATTTCACTCATTAATTCACTCATTCATTTGCTCAACAAACATTACTGAGTACCAACCGACTAGTGCTGCTATTCTGCTAGGTTCTATAGACATAAAAATAAGTAAAATGTACTTCTTTTCCTAAAAATATTTCTTAGGTTAATCATTGTTAATTTTAGTTTTTTAAGTGTATGATGTTCATGCAAGTCAACAGATGCCTTCAACATAATCATACCTATTATGATACAATTGATATAAAAATTTATTCTTCATCTCTACCCAGTCTTGTAAAGAATTTCTTTTTTGCAGTTTAAAAAATTTCACATTCCCTTCTTCTCCCTTTAACCAAGAACATTGTTGTATCACTTTGTAATCCTTAAAATACAGTTTTTATTCTTGCTAAAAATAGTATTAGTCAAGTGAAATAGTTCAGCTCAGATTTGAAAAAAAAGAAACTCCCAGTTTTGTTCTCCCTTGATTATTTAAGAATATATATGTATATATCATTCTGTTTTTAGTTTAGACAGACACCTCAGTTTTGTTGCTATTTTTGTTGTCATTTTATTTTTAAAATCAACTAAATTTTGGGCTTTCAGTACTGTAAAAATTCACATTTGTATTTTATTTTATTTTTTGGAGTGGGAGTTTTCACTCCGTCACCTAGGCTGGAGTGCAGTGGCACACTCATGGCCACCGCAGCCTCAACCTGCTGGGTTCAGGTGATCCTTCAACCTCAGCCTTCCAAGTAGCTGGAACCACAGGCACGCACCACCACACTCAGGTAATTTTTTTATTTATTGTAGAGACAAGGTCCCACCAAGTTGCCCAGACTGGTCTCGAACCCCTGGACTCAGGCATTCCTCTCGCCTTCACTGCCCAAAGTGCTGGGATTACAGGCATAAGCCACCTTGCCCAGCTACATTGGTATTTTTAAAAGGATGATATTCAATGCTTCCCAAAGCACAATTTTTTAAGTCTAGCAAAGAATCTTTGACAGCACATAGCACCTTCAGAGAGTATGCAAGCAAGAAATTGACATTGAAGAGACTGATAGCAGCCTTCCCTTAAACAAAATGACATTAAGTAAGTTTTATATATCACCAGATAATCAATATACAGTTATATTTGCAGTCATTGACGACTAATAAATCATCTATTTCTCAACACCTCCTTGACTTCCTATTTAACAATACCTAATATATAGTAGAAGATATTAAATAAATGAATACATAGATTATTGATTAATAAACAATTATCACATATGCATGTTTTGCTATTGTCAGTCCTTCAATATTTATCACTGATATATTTACTTTTTATAAAAATAAAAACTCTTTTTGAAGTGTTTAGTGAACGTATTTATCCAGAGCTTATAAAAGATAAACATGTAGAAAAAATATGTAAAGAGAATTAATTAGAAGTTAGGGTAGCTTCCAAGAACGCTTCACTCTTTCTTCATAGCTTATCAGTTACCATTTCATTCTCTTATTTTATCTGGAACTCTATTATTAGAGTTATTTAAGACACTTCCAATACTCTAAGCAGCGATCTGTCTCTCTTCACGGCCTCTTTTCTATTTCCTTACCTTTTTATTAAATAATAGCAAGGGAGGAGGGGGAGAAAAACCTCTTTAACCATCTTCCAAGAATAATAGCAACACAATTAATTAAGCAGAATTTTTTTTTAAATAAGTAAAATTCATCTGAAAGCCTACTATCAGCTGTTTCCTAATGCTCCTATGCTTAAGAACACTGTGGAGTGAAGACTTTTATTGTAGATCATTGCTTTCTGTCATTTCAATTTGGAAATATAAAATTAGTAGATTTAGGTCTACTATTTGTGACATTTGATAAATGAGCTTATTGAAGGGAATTTTTTTCTCATAAGCAATATAATTTCTTAAATGATGGCGCTTCATTGTTCTAAGAAACATCTTGTGACAAAGAATTCAAACTTTGCAACCATACTATTAATAGTTAGGAGAAGCTAGGATGACTCCTGAAGAAACACATTTCACTGGTTTCAAAATGAACTTTCTACTAAAAGCACTTTCCCAAGGAGCTTGAATATAATCTAAATAACATATAGTATTTTACTTGATACATTTCTATTTTGTTTATTTGCATTTGTTGATATGGTATTTTGTAATGTTACCTAAAGTTTGATTACTAATTAAATTATTTTCTATTTCTCAAGTATAATTGTTTATGAAAATTTGATTTTCTTTAACTTCTAAGTCTAAAGACTGAACGCACTTGACTCCTGTCCACAAAGCATTTCTCTAGCGAATTGGGGCAATTATACTGTTCTTGTAAACTAGAGCTGTTCTTTAATTTGTCTGGGATGGCCTTTATTTTAATGACTATTGCACCTACTGTTTCTTATCTTGTATGTCCCCGTTTCTTCACCAGTAAAAAGGAGACAATGACAATTATCATTTCATAATGTTACAGCACTAAACATGTTTATTCATGCTTGGCACAGTATCTTGGCCCATTGTTCACAAAGTAAACAATGCTATTTAACATCACAACTAAGAATTGCGCAACACTCCAAGATCACAGGTATTTCCAATAAGACATAACAAAAGGGAGAATTCTTAAATATTATATTTACACTGCCTGAGCTTCTGGGCTGGTGCATTGAATATGGTCTTTATTTACTCTTAACCTCAACACTTTGAGGTGGTTGTATTAGCCAGGATAGGCTGGAAGAAGTGCCTAGCTCATCCTAATATTTCAGTGACTTAATGTAATGCATGTTTCCTTCTAATTCACCTCACAGTTCAGTGCAGATGAGCAGACAGACCATTTCACTCAGGGAACCAGGCTCTTGGTATATGGTGGCTCTATCATCTTCTAGGGCTTCAGAGTCCCTGAATTAGTTTTTTATTTCTAGGAAGCAGACAAAAAAGAGAGGGCTAGAGTAGAGAACAATGTGGGTTTCAGACTCAGGGTCAAGATCAAGACCATGCTATATGGCACTATAACTCTTGCTATTTCTTAACCCTGTGCTCCTTTAAACTGAGGATACTCACTGGTGGTGCTTGCAGCTGCAGCATTTACCCTGAGACTTAAAAAAGAGAGAGAGAGAGAGAGAGAGAGAAGAAAATTACAACATTTTAAAAAAGTAATTCTCACTAGGATTAGAGACAAATTCTGTTTAAAAACAACTCCAAGAACAGTTTTTATATTTTATTTCCACATTAAAAATCAGTCAGATTTGCTCCAGCCTCAAAAAAGCCTGTTTGTGTAAAGTTAAATGAACATGGCAGCTAGATGGACTTTTTTTTTCTAAATGGGGAAAGGGTTAAACTGTCCTATTTATTCCTCTCTGTATCCCTACCTTTGTACATGAAGCATTTGTTCATTGAATTATTTGCTCAACAAATATTTATAGCAAAATCTCTACTCATGGTTCAACTATTACATGTGAGCTGAATGAATGATATATTAAATTTACTAAAAAGTAGTCATTTATACAGAAATATAGGACTCTCGAAGTCTCTCTTTATTGGCATGTTCCTCCATACTGGTTTTACTCTTGTGGTCCTAAAGATATCGTGTCACAAAATAATTTAATTATGTTCAGATTTAGTTATTATTTGAAGTTAGGATTATTTTATTTCCAATGACATGAGAAAATAACAAAATATTGAATAACAAAATATTTATTTTGTGCTTTTCTAATGGTACAAAAAAGAGAAAGCTAGCCCATACATATATCTAAATCTTATAACAAATAATATCTGCTCAAATTTCTCTTTTGCCACTTAGAAAAAATTTCAATGGTAGGATTTCTGATGCCTAATGGTTGGTATAAAATCAAAATAATTTCTGTGGACCTCCTAGAGTAGGATGTTGGATATAAAGTATAGGAAAGAAATTGATTGGGCTAGAGATGAAAATGTGGGATTATGATTTATTTATAAAACCAAGAAACCTGGCTCTCTTGGCCTACAAGTAGGCTTCAAATAAGAAGAGTGGCCAGAACCCCAGAGAACATCAACGTATGTGGTATAGATAAATGCTTTCCAATTTACTGGATGCCTACGTTTTATGAATATTTTGAGTTACTGGTTCTTTTGTCTGTAGAACCTAATGCCTTAAATTTTCTATTTTAAAATGTTTACATAGACTCTAATTCTGAGACATATTTCAATTATCAAAGCATATTTGTGTAATTCCCAAAGTGTCTCTTTTACTCTTTCATGTAACAAGCTATAGCTTGTTAGAGAACCACGAGTAATTTGGTTTTAACATTACAAATAACTTTATTTGACAACTGTTGACATTTTGTTACTTCTGAATTTTTCCAAGAGATCTGCAAAACCTGGGCAGCTGCATACCCACCTAAAAAGAGTTGGATATAGGAATAAATAATCTTCCAATAACGACTTACCTCTAAACCTACACCTGAGAAGGCATTCCTAGACAGGTGTTTCACTGAATTCAGTTATCAAAGCAGAGAATTATACAAAGCAGTGGATTGGAGAGTCGAATTATTAAGGCTGACAGAAAAATTCTAAAATCACTGAGATGCAGCAGTGAACAGTAAGCTAAGTTGCAAGTCTTATAGAGTTATTTAGCTTTTGGTTACAATTAGGTATTACCTAATTGTATTACCAATATGTAATACCTTTTATTTGTGTATTATTTTTGTAAAATACATTCACAAAGGATTTGGCAGAGTATTTGCGGTAGAGGAAGAACAGATGAATACTAGTTGTCCTTGTTGCATAAGGAATGCTAGACAATTTCCCCTCATTCATACAGCTCACACTAGTTGTGCTGGGAATTCTTCTCCAGTCTTGGGATTCCGGGTGACTCTTCTTTTGCCCGTCTCTAACTACAATAGCCTTTTAAGACTCCCTTTCTTCTACATATAGGCATGGTCCATTTGAGGGCAGCATTTATTCCTGCACAAAGGATACAAATTGAAAAACAATCATGGTTGTTCATAGGGCCTAGTATGTATATGTTTCAGACATGATTTTAAATTCAGAGGAAATCAGAAAATGTGCAAGTAATGTGTGAAATAATTAAAATATAGTATTTACTTAACATCCAACAAGTAGAAGGTTCAAACTGCAAATAGTGGTTCCATGGCTTCTAATAAACTATGTTTTGGAAATAATATGTCCCAGGTCTTAAAGATCATTCGGGTTAAATTTAGACCTTCTTATAATATTATTTCAGCTAATGATTTGTGAAATCACTTCCTGTTACAGCAGCCATTTCCATAAATGGCAGTATTTATGTTTCCAGTATTAAAATCACAACCCTCTCGGTTGAAATGTACTCAAATTTAGCACCAAATTGCCCGAAGAATCTCTAAAATAGCACCTGGCCACCTACCTTCATTTGTAGACCAATAAAGTCTAGAGCCCTAAAAATGCCATCACCTTGTTTGACTGCGCCGAACTGTGAAACCTGGAAGAATGTAGAAACCAGAACAGACTGCTAAAATGAAGTCATCTTGCTAAAGGGACAATTTGTAATGGGACATTGTGCTGAAAGGTCTGCAAGCCTATGGTCTAAAGTCAGTGGGTATGCTTGAGCTCAAAATAAATCCTGTGTGTGACAAAAACAGCATTATTTTCAATAGTTGAGGGAACTTGATGGATGTTGCTTCTCCAAACTCTGAAAAATTAAAATTGAGGGCCTATAGAAAGGTCTATTTGTGCAGCAAGTTCTATTTTTTTAAAGAATGGTGGTATATACAGAAAGTGATCTCCACATGCTTGCTGTGTATATAGAGCTATCTCAGACTTTATTTCCCAATTTTAAGAAAAGAGAGAGCACATAGTCTGACATAGTTTATTCCCCCAATCACTAAAAAAAAAAAACTCAGTTTAATCTCCCAACTATACGTGATAATATGCTGATTTTAGTGAAAATATTACAATTAAATAGTACTGCCCAGAAAATAGGGGTGGAATTATTTTTCTAAACTTGATACTGTGGTGACAGAAACAACCAAAGAGTGAACATTTTCAGGAAATATAAAGGTTTCTTTTCTAATGTATACTTCATATTCGTATATATAATCTATATGATCAATGTATGGTCGATTTTCACATTTGATTTTTTAAAATTGTGCAGAAAGATGCATATGCAAAAAAAGCTCATTCTCAAAGATTTGTCTATTTTAGATTTCCAGATGTCTCAAAATCAGACATGCTTAATGTTAATTTATGGATCCAACAATTCTTCCTTTTTAGTAACAGCAGAATTCATTTTCCTGGGTGGGAAGTTTTTGCCCTGATGGTCTTCAGCTGCCATTTTGTGTAATCTGAGAATCAAAAAAATGAGAACTGTGGTTCCAGCTCTTCCAAGTTGATTCATTCCTTTGCACTAGCTTCTCCATCTAAAGGATGAAGGCCTTGAACTCTATAGTAATGGATAATATTTACTGAGCACCCAAAATATTTCAGGCACAACAACTGCACAAGGTCACTCCTCAGGAAGCTCATTTTATGGATGAGGAAATTTGAGACACAGAAAGATTAAATAACTTGTCAAAAACTCTCACAGAAGTTAAGGAGTGAAGCCTGAATTGGAACCAATGCCTAACTCCACAGCCCATACAAACCCACAACTTACTCAGTCTACCCAAGATGCTTGCTAGTTATGAAAAACATGATTTAACATGTTGCCTTTACCAGGTTATTGTTTAGATCTTTGTGCTTTAATTAGGATTAAGTCTTCCCAAATCCTCCTGTAGTCACTGTTTATTTAAAAATGAGCTTGGTAAAGTAAGATCACATTAAATCATTAAGCACTTGTCATGTTAAGATAAAGACAGTTTCTTTTTTCTTTCCTTTAGCTCTTTAAAAAATAAAAACTGACCTACTTCTTATACTCATAGCTAGGCAAAAAGAAAGGACCTAAAAGTTTAAAAAAAACAATGACTTCTGAAAAAAAAAGAGAAATAAAATGGCCTAGTTCCATATCCAAGTGGTAGGCTAATAAGTAAATAAATCACTTTTTTTTCCAACTTGCCTAGTTCAACATAGGTAGCTACAGAAGTCCTACATTCTGTTCATGTTTAAAGTTGTATCTGATAAATACAAATTCTAGCAGTGTGTGTGTATGTAATAAATTAAATGGAGTAAGTTCATGTGAGATAGATAAATAGTAATTTAGATGACTCCGAGAGATTTGAAGTACCCCAAACCACACACTCAACTAAAAACACTAGTTTAGTTGAAGTGGAAATATTGGCCAGACCTAATTTCATCCTAATAAAACCAAATGATTAGTCTGAACTCTGGTCCCAAAGGCAAAGTTATCTGCTATTATCTGGTATACAGAAAAGTTTCAAATTTGACCAAAAAATCAATCAATTTCCCTCATTCATACAGCTCACAATAGTTGTGCTGGAAATTCCTCTCAAGTCTTGTGATTGATTCTAGGTGACTCTTCTTTTGCCCATGTCTAACTACCATAGTCTTTTAAGTGACTCCCTTTCTTGGAGGGAAAACTATATCCCACCATTGTATCTTCAGCATCTTCTAGTATAGGCACCATCCTCAGTGTCTCATCTACAAAATAATGGGCAATGTCATTTTTCAAAGAAAGATAAATAAATGATAGCCTTAGCTTATTCATCCCCAGGCAGTTAAATGAAATCTTGCCCCATGGAGGTAACAAGATTTGTGAGCATTAGGAATAATTGAACTGTGAGGTAAGATCTTCTTTATTGACAAAACAAGTCTGGGGGAGAGTAGGTCAAGGCCTCTGGCTAAATGGAGCAGTTGATTTTATCAGAAAATTTCAAGGCAGAAGAGTTTTCAGAAAAATAGCATCAGATCATGGAATCTAAGCACATGGGGCTAATTCTAAACTCCAAAGAATGGAAAGATTATTTAACAATAATAATGGCACGGTTTGTTAACTATTTTCAGAAAATAATATATTAAGTTATAGCTTTAGCTCCATTACACAACCAAGTAAATTCCACACGGATTAACGAAGTAAATGTAAAAAGTTGAATCAAAACCAACAAACCAAAAAAGAAAAAATATTCATAAACATTTATTGAATTACAGAATGATTATAAAATATATTCGTTCAAAAAAATGGAGGAATTCATAAAGGATCACTACTGTAGATATTTTCCCACAGAGAATTTTAAAATTGATATGGCTCAAAAAACATTATAAATAAAATAGTCAAATAAATGTTTCACAACATATTTGCTCATATAGGCCAAATATATACCTTAATGTACAAAAATTTCCTCAAGTTACACACCACCTCAGAAGAAAAAAATATTTAACATAGTAATCAAATAATAAAATTAAAATTGTAATAGCAAGTCTGTGATGAGTTCTGCTTCTGGGAAGATGAAGGAGACACACTTTTCCTTCTTCTAACAGCTAAGTTCAACTAAAAATTCTGGACACTGTATATATTTTGGCCAACCCCCACATCAAAAAAAAAAAAAATCTACCAAAAGAATTTTTTTTGAAAAGTGAAGACAGAAAGAAAATGAATGAATGAATGAATGAATGAATCTCTGAAATGTGGAGCAAAGGCAGACCAGATAGGAACCTTGGTCTCAAAGAACAATTTGGTGGTGAGTTCCCTGGGTTTTTGTTTTTCATTATATATCTCATACTTGGAGCTAAAAATTCAGTAACCCAGAAACAACAATGGGTGAAGAAAAAACTCCAATAAAATATTGCTCTCTTTAGCAAAGGACCAGGAAAGGGGCAGTTAAACAGAAAGAAAACTTTTGGACCATAACCACTCTAATCAAAAATCAGAGAAAAGTGGTAGTCTTATTCCCACCCATGCTTACAAAGCCTGACTGGGGAGTCTAGTTTCCCCAGTTTCCTTAGAGAACCAGGACTTTCATTCACTGTAACCAGTAACAAGACTCAATTGCAGTGTAAAGGAAGACCACATAAGAAGCCAGGACTTCTCTGACACCTGAGAGTAACAAGGCAGCACTCCCTTCCCCAGCAGAATAGTGTCAGAAGAGCCCAGAGAAGAACAAGGACACTCACCATCACTCAATACTAACAAGGCTGCCACCACAGGGATGTGATGAGGCACACGAATATTCATGCCCAGCAGTTGTTAAGAATCCCCCCTCTTACCAGGGATCAAGTGTCAATGGAAGAGCAGTGAGGAATCTTGACTTAGCTTTTCCCCTTTCAAAATAGTGTCCCAAAAAGCCAGCTAAAAGTGAACATTTGAATAAGATGCAAATATTCTTAACATAATATGAAAATTATCAGGTTACAACTAAAATTGCCTGTCATACCAATAACAGGAAAGATTTCAAAGGGAATTTTAAAAATCATTATATGTCAACATTGAAATGACAGAGATGTTAGAATAATCTGACAAATTTTTTATACAAGTAGTTAAAATGATGCTTGAAGTAGAAAGTTTTGGTAAAGAAATAGACGACATCAACAATCATTAAAAATTTTAAAATTGAAAATGCAATACATTAAATAAAAGTTTAATGGATGTGGTCAACAGCAGAATTGAAGGTTCAAATGAACAAATCAGTGAGTTGTAAGACAGAAAAAGAAAAATAGCACAATTTGAACCATAGAGAGGAAAAAGAAAACAGAACCTGAAGGGTCAGTAGACCATAACAAGATGTCTAACACTTGTGTCTTCAAAGACTTGGAAGAAAAAAAAAAGAGTGCATCTAAAAATGCACTCCAAAAAATAATAACTGAAAATGTATCAAATTTCACAAAAGATCTCTCGATATGGTTTTGATTTGCATTTCTCTGATGATTAGTGAGGTGGAGCATTTTTTCATGTGTGTTGACTATTCATATATCTTCTTCTGAAAAGTGTCTATTCATGCATTTTGCCCACTTTTTAATGGGGCTGTTTGTATTTTTCCTTTCTGCACACTTGAGTTTCTTGTAGATCCTGGATGTTAAGCCTTTGTCAGTTATAGAGTTGGCAAATATTATTTCCCATGCTGTGGGCTGTCTCCTCGCTCTCTTAATGGTTTCTTTTGCTTTGCAAAAGCTTTTTAGTTTGATGAGATTCCACTTTGAGATACCACCTAACTCCAGTAAGAATGGCCATCATTAATAAAACAAAAAATAACAGATGCTGGTGGGAATGTGGAGAAAATGGAACTACACTGTTGGTCAAAGTGTTAACTAGTTTGACCTCTATGGAAAATAGTGTGGCAATTTCTCAAAGAGCTAAAAATTGACCTTCCATACAACCCACCAATCCCCCTTCTGGAAATATACCTGGAAGAACTCAAATCATTCTACAAAAAAAATACCTGAGCATGCACTGTATTGCAGGACAACTCACAATAGCAAAAACATGGAACCAAATGTGCTGCCGAAAGAGAACTGGATAAAAAAAAAATATGTACACATACACGATGAAATATTATGAGGCCATAAAAAAGGACAAAATTATGAACTTTGTGGCAACTTGGATGGACTTAGAGGCTACAATACTGAGTGATCTATCACAGAAACAAAGAACTGTTCTAACATTCCCACATGTTCTCACTCATTAGTGGACCTTGATGGATAGAGACTTCTTACCTCTCTCAGCAACTGATAGAAAAACTAGACAGAAAATCAGCAAAAAGATAACAACTCAACAATACCATCAACCGAAAGAATCTAATTAATAATTATAAAACATTCCACCCAACAATAGCGGAATGCACATTCTCTTGAAGTACACATGGAACACACATCAAAATAAACCATATCTTAGGTCATAAGACAGATCTAAACAAATTTTTTAAAAAGTTTATGTCATACAGAGAATGTTTGCCAAGCTAGGAATCAATGACAGAATGTTGCCAAGAACACAAAATGGGACAATGACAATCTTCTTAATAAATAGCCATGAAAAAATTGTATATACACACATGAAATAATAAAACTTGACCCATATTTCTCCCCATGTTCAAAACTCTACTCAAAATAAATTAAAGACTTAAATATAAGACCCCAAACTATAAAAAATCTGGAAGAAAATACAGGGGAAATGCAACATGACATCAGTAAAAGTCAGTATTTTTTCAACAAGACATCAAAAGTACAAGCAACAAAAGCAAAAATAAGCAAATGGAACTACATTACACTAAAAAACTTCAGCACTGCAAAGGAAATAACATGAAAAGTCAACCATGCAGAACGGGAGAAAATATTTACAAACTATACCTCTGACAAGAGGTTAAAATCCAGAATTTATAAAGAACTGAACTCAATAGCTAAAACAACAATCTGATTAAAAATGGACTTGAGTAGACTTTTCTTCAAAGAAGACATGCAAATGCCCAACAGGCATATGGAAAAATGCTCAACATCACTAACCATCAGAAAAATCCAAATCAAAACCACAAAGTGGTATCACATCACCCCAGTTAGACTTACTATTATCAAAAAGATAAAAAACAATAAATGCTGTGAGTATGTAGAGAAAGGGAGATTCTTATACACTGTTAGTGGGAATGTAAATTAGTATAGCCATTATGAAAAGAGTGTAAAGGTTACTCAAAAAAGTAAAAATAGATCTACCATATTATCTAGCAATCCTACCACTGGGTGTATATACAAAAGAAATGATATCAGTATGTCGAAGAGATATCTGCACTTCCGTGTTTAGTGCAGAACTCTTGACAATAGCCAAGATATAAAATCAACCTAAATGCCCACCGAGAAAATAACGATAAAGAAAATGTGGCATATATACGCAATGGAAAACTATCAAGCCCTAAAAAAATGATAAAATTATTGTTGTCTGGAGGATATTACATTGAGTGACACAGAAAGACAAATACCAGATGATATCACTCATAAGTGATATCCAAAAAATAATAATTAATCTAGAAGAAGTTGAGAGTAGAATAGCAGTTACCAGAGACTGGGGAGAATTAGAGGAAAGGGGGAGATAAAGAGAGGTTAGTCGGTGGGTACAACATTACAGTTAGATTGGAAGAATACATTCTGTTACTTTATTGTGCAGGAGAGTGACTATAGCTTACAACAATGCATTGTATATTTCAAGTAGCTAGAAGATAGGATCCTGAATGTTCTCAAGACAAATAAATGATGAATATTTGAAGTGATTTGATCATTACACAACATATGTGTGTATTGAAACATCACATTGTACCACATAAATATGTACAATTATTTTGTGTCAATTAAAAAAGAATAAAATAATGTTATCATAAACGTGAAAAATGAATAAAAATGTGTATTAATTTTTAAAAGATTATAGAATTTTTTTAAATTCCACATCCATTCATAATCTCAAACTCAGAAATACAGAAACAGAGAATTTCCTCAACTTGGTAAAGATCAACTATAAATGTATAGCTAATATTATATATCACACTTAATGATGAAAACTGAACACTTGCCCTTTAATATCAGGAACAGAAAGAAGTTAATTCTCACCATTCTTGGCCAACATAGTGCTGGAAGTTCTCGTCAGTGCATTAGGGCAAGAAAAAGGAAGTTGAAAGAATATAGAGCAGGATGTAAGATACAAAATCATCCAATTTGCTGATGTCACAATTCCTGCATACAAAATTCCAATGAATCTACAAAAAATTTTCACAACTAATAAGTGAGTTCAGCAAAGTCACAGGATGCAAAATATCCATACAAAAAAATTAATTTTAATTCTACATATTTGCAATTAGCATATAGAACCCAAAACTTAAAGTACAATACAATCCCTTAAAAATACTTGAAATAAGCCGGGCTCGGTGGCTCAGCCTGTAATCCCGCGCCTTTGGGAGGCTGAGGTGAGTGGATTGCCTGAGCCCGTGGGTTCGAGACCCGCCTGGGCAAGCGAGACCTCATCTCTACAATAAATCAAAAAATTAGCCG
>CAUYQG010269486.1:0-34433 GCA_963574415.1 Tarsius wallacei
AGAAACCCAAATAAAAAGCATAATCTCATTCACAATAGCCAAAAAACAAACAAAAAAAGAGATACCATGGTATCTAACCGGAGTTGTGAAAGACCTTTACAACAAAAACTATAAAACACTGCTCAAAGAAATCAAAGATGACACAAACAAATGGAAAAATATTCCATGCTCATGGATTGGAAGAATCAACATTGTTAAGCTGTCCATCCTACCCAAGGCAATCTATAGATTTAATGCAATACTCATTAAATTACTAGCAACTTTCTTCTCAGGTCTGGAAATGACAATACAGGAATTCATATGGAAACATAAATGACCACAAATAGCCAAAACAATCTTCAGAAAAAAAAAAAAAAAAAAAAAGCGGGAAGTATCACACTCCTAGACTTTAAACTTTTATATAAAGCTACAATAATCAAAACAACCTGTTACTGGTACTAGAACAGGCATATAGACCAATGGAATAGGATGGAGATTCCAGAAGCAAAACCTTAATTTCTCAACTAACTCATCTTTGACAGAGCCTCGGCCACCAACTACTGGGGAGAGGAGAAACTATTCAGTGAATAGTGCTGGGAAAACTGATCACATACAGAAGATTAAAACAAGACCCCTACCTATCACCATTCACAAAAGTCAACTCTAAATGGATCAAAGGTCTAAATGTAAAACCTAAAACTATAAGAACCTTAGAAAATGCAGGTGTCATCCTTATGGAAATTGGAACTGGCAACCAATTCCTGATCAAAACCCAAGTGTCCATGCCATAAGAGATAAGATAGACAAGTGGGACCTCATCAAACTAATAAACTTCTGCAAAGCCAAAGAAAACATCAAGAAAGCAGGCAGACAGCCACAGACTGAGAAAAAATATTTGCCAACTATATATCTGACAAAGACCTAACATCTAGGATCTATGAGAAACTCAAACGTGCTGAAAAGAAAAAAACAAACAGCCCCATTTCAAATTGGGCAAAATATATGAATAGATACTTCTCAAAAGAAGACATGAGTAGCCAACAGATACATAAAAAAATGCTCAGTCTCACTTGTCATCAAAGAAATGCAAATTAAAACCATACTGAGATACCACCCTACTCCAGTCAGGATGGCCATCATCAATAACTCAAAAAAGAACAGATGCTGGAGAGGATGTGGGGAAAAGAGAACAATTCTACACTGATGGTGGGAGTGTAAACTAGTACAACCTCTGTGGAAAACATTTTGGCAATTCCTAAAAGGTCTAAAAATTGACCTGCCATATGACCTTGCAATCTCCCTACTGGGAATATACCTGGAGGAACTCAAATCACACTTTGAAAAAGATACCTGCACATGCATGTTTATTGCAGTATTGTTCACAATAGCAAAAACATGGGACCCACCATGCTGCCCATCAAAAGAGGACTGGATAAAAAAAAATGTGGTACATATATACAATGGAATATTACACAGTCATAAAGGACAGAATTATGAACTTCACAGCAACTTGAATGAACTTAGAGTCTATAATACTGAGTGATCTGTCGCAAAAACAAAGAACTGGGTATCACATGTTGTCACTCATAAGTGAACCTTGAACAATTATTGTAATACTATAAGAAAAGGATTGTCAGTAGTGGGAAATTGCTGGGGGGGAGTGGGATTGGCAGTAGTGGGATTCTGGGGGGGGCACACTTCATCAACAAGGGTATCTGCGTAATGAACACTTACATACTTAACACTGAATTGTACCCCATACCTTTAAAATCAAAAATTAAAAAAAAAACCCAGAACAGAAGAGGCTTTACATTCAATCAATCCCATTGTAACTCAGATGTCAAGGATAAAGAAATATTCCAGCACTTCCATCTGTTAGTATGCACGCAAGAGCTTTATCTGCCCATTGCAGACACTGTCCTTTCCCTCCTTACACCTTTTTTTTCCTTCAGGGAAAACCTGTTTGACTGCATGACAACACTCAGAAGCCAAACAGAACCGGGAGGTCACTTCTGATTACTTTCCAAAGACTGGTAGAATGGAGGACCCACATTTTTATGCTTCCTTCTTCTATAAAATCACAGTTGGAATTTAGTCAAAGCTACCAATACCTATCAATTTATCACAAATACTCAAAAAAGGAATCAAAAGACGTGCTGAGAAAAAATTGTATTAAAATAGACAGTGACTTTTCTTTGTATGAGTGTGTTTCTTCCTCCCTCTGAGCCAACCACCGATCAATGCCTTTTAGAACCAGGAGAAATTCTTAGGCTTTCTGTAATCCATTCCTTCCCCTTGACAAATGAGGAAATTAATCTCTAGATAAGTCAGAGACTTGGCCAGAGTGAAAAAACTAGCTATTGGCAGAAACTTGTCTGCATTTTAAAAACTTTCTGTTTAAATGAAATTATAAAAAGAAAAGAAGGGAAGGTGGGAAGGAGAGGAGCTGGTTTCAGCAATGTTGTCAATACAGTGAAATTTTTAAATAAGATTGTGTATACCTGTTGACTTTTGTTCTAAAATTGAAAATACAGTTGGGGGTGGGGGTCCATCAATAAGCTCAGTTGAAAACATTTGTAATTTAAGAGTTAAAGGGGGAAACAGACATCTCTGGAATGCTGCTGCTATTGGACTAAGTGCTGTAAACAATAGCACTTGGGACACTTTTCAGCCACTAACAACAATTACCAACATTTTTGAGCACCATGCACTATAGACTTTAAATGCCTTATTCCTCATTCCACACTTTGTCTCCCTGGCAACTCAGTAAGGTAAAGTCTACAAATCTCCTCACCATGTAGACGTGGAAACAGATGCTTAGAGAGATTAGTAATTTGCCCAAGTTTCTAGAGAGGGATGAATGTGGACTCTCCTCCCTAACTGTTGTTACTAATGCCTTTGCCAAGACCGTAGGGTATAGTTGTACAAATTGTGCCTGGCAAAAATGCCCCAGACTGGGAGTAGAGGGAGTGGGGGGAAGTGAAGGCTGACATGCAGCCCAGGCTCTGCTTACCAAGCCATGGAGCTGCTTCTTCCAGAAGAAGGCATTCTTTAAATTCACACACAGACACTTTTGTGAGCCAGTAGTGACCCAAGTTCTACCCAGTTCTCATACCTTAGAAATCCTTTCTCCAAGGAGCTAACACTTCCAGAATGCTGCCCTGTATCTGAATGCTAAGTTGCCTAATAGAACCAGAAATATCATAGTGCACGCATTTTGTCCACAGAGATTGCCGTAGAATCTGTCATGATCAGCAGGGAGTGGGAAGTAACTGCAAGTAGGCAGAGGTAACTTGTTTGGGTTATGGAAGTGTTCAAAAACTAGAATGTGGTGGTAGGTGCACAACTGTACAAATTTAATAAAAATAATCCAACTGCTCATTTACAGTGAGTGAATTGTATGTATGTAAATTATATCTCAATCGATTGATTTTTTAAAGCCGTGATCAGATTAGCAACTCCTTAAGTTGAAGTCATTCTATAGAGTCAATCTATAAAGATAAAACATGTAGAACGAATAAGATCATTATACGATTAGATCATATACAACATCTAGAGATTTAAAGATTAGGCCTGGCTTCATGGGCTTAAGAGACCTGTGCAGTCCTAAACTCAGAAGGACCCTGCCCTCATTTTAATGACATGTGGACATGTGGTTGCCACCTGTCTTGAAATTCTTAATGGTTTCATCTTTGAACTTGTGTTTTGTAAGGGAAGACCAACGAGACAATGAGGTATGTATATGCACAGAGGAGATACATACAACATGTGTCCACACCTTGCCATGCCATTGGTGTGTAGTATATAGTGCTCACCATGGTCCAAAAGCGCAGGATTCCAGTGACCCACCATGCATGGGAGTTCTGTGAGATTGAAAGCCAGTACAAGGCAAGAAGAGTGTTACCTCTATGATGAAGTAGGAGCCAGAAGGAGAATGACAGCCCCTAAGAGGCCACACTTCCTGTTTGAAGCAGAACTTGCTTCAAGTGCATATAGAAGGCAATGGCATTCTAAGAAACACAATGACCAAGAACCATAACATCTCCTTCCTGACTTATGTTACCTCCCTGCATTAGCCAACCACTTACCCTGAAAATGATGACACTGAAGGAAAGGAAAGATAGAGCAACCTGTAGCTCCTTTTTCCTTTCAGGCCTTCCTCACTTATCGGTAAACTAAAGGTAAGGAGAGTTGGTAGAATGTGCCCATATCAAGAAGTTAACGAAAACAGTTGAGTGAGTTTTGAACAATATTTCAACTGTTCTAAGAATGAAATACGTATGCATACAAAAGCTACAAAATATAAACATCAGTGATCCCACATGAGTTAAAAGCTCTTACACTTGCATTTAAGGCTGACATTGCACAATTTAAAGATGAATGGTAAAATTCATGGTGATTTTAAATGTTTGTGTTTAAACAAGTGCTCTAGGGAAAAAATGCTATTTTTTTCTTTACTTAAGATGGCATTAAATAGCAAACAAAAAAAGATACCTGGACAAGTTGAGAGATCATGGACGAAAGGAAAAAGTGTTGTAGTACATATAACAGCACTTTTTCCTGCATTGTGAACAAAGGGGGTACCACATTCTCATTTTGCTCGGGGTCTCACAAATTCTGAAGCAGCCTCCTCATTTGTACATATAGCAAAACTGAGGCCATAAGACATTGTGTTACTTGCTCAAGATCACAGTTAAAAGCAGACGCGATTCTACAGCCCAGGTCCTACTCTCAGGTCAGTGGTCTTTCTACCATCCTTACAGATGTGAAAAGTCCAAAAACAAAAAAAAAAATGTTGTCTTAAAACTGGAGATTCCTATATAGTATTTCAATTCAGTAAGTTCAAAGAATGACCAAATTAGACATTTTTGGTGCAAATGGCTCTCAGAGGCTTTGAAAGATAGCATTGTAGCATTTTGTTTTAAACACGTAAACATATTTTCCAAGCCCAGAATTTCCCCCATCACTAGATAGCTTAAATCGATTATAAATACAGCATGGAGGGTATTCATGAGAAACCATTGAAGCTAAATGTCTATTTGCAAAGCCAGCTGGTTTCCAGTTAAAAGTTTTTAAAAGAAGGAAAAAGAATATGCTTTGTTTAAATACGAACAGAGGAGGGCCTGCGTCCTCCCCTTTCCTGAGTATTTAAAACTCTGTGCCCATAATGGATATGGAATTAGATGACCACAGTAGACAGCAAGAGACAAAAGGCTTGCTCCTGCTTTGATGTGAGTAACAGTCTTGATAATTGTTGACAGAGAAGTAAATACGACCTGCTCTCTAGTTTTTGAATTTGTAAGTAGTAATTATATACAAGCTCTTAACAACCTTCAGAGAAATCTGTTTGTAAAGTTACAAAATGTAATATGCAAAACAAATAAAATAAAAACTTAAATCAATTTAGTTTGGATTAAAAATAATCTTCTAGGTTAAACTTGTGTCACTTATTAAATGTTCATGTTGTCCTTCATGCTTCGAGTCCTGTCCAAATGTGGTTTGTTCATTATCCCTGCTCTGTTTTCCCTTTTCCTTGAAGTCCTCTCCTTCTGCAGTGCCACAGATGTCATCACCAGTTCCTCCAGTGGCTGGTAAAGTAAACACCGAGGGTTAGGGCCAGGATTTGGAAGAATGGAATGACAAACATAACAATTAAATCTAATGTTTATTGAGCCCTTTCTGTTTGCTGAGCACTGTGCAAAGAGCTTGATATTCATCATCTCAATGAATTTTCACAACAGCTCTATGAAGTAAGGTTTTCCCATTTCAAGATGAAAATGCAAAATCACAGAGAGGCAAGAACTTGCCCCCTAGGGCACACCAAATCTGATATTCAAAGCCAATCTGACTTCAGATACTGAGACGCCTGTGCACTTATTTTTCCCTTTACCTCCACTCCATGTCTTCTTATTCTTTTCCTCATATTGCCCAGGCTCATAGCATCCTGATGCTGACACATTGTTCCTTCAGGTGGGCAAGTATGGATTGTGATATGCTGAAACCGCTTTATCCAAGGCTACTGTCAACAGGGATCTTTGTGGGAATTAGAAAAAGGCATCCTCCTTTAAGCTAACACAGAACAGGATGGATTTGCTCCCACTCTCTGCTGGACATCCTCTGGCTGGGTACCAACTCTGCATGTAGATAGAGGCCCTGAATGCATCCCAGTCATTTTGAGTGAAGGTCATTTGAACGTTCAGTCATTTTAGATGACAGTGATACGATGAGACTCGTGTGATTACACATGGGCTACCATGTGTTCCAGGAAGGACAAACATGTCCTTAAAAGATAACATAAGGTTATTCGACAGATTCATTGGTTGTCTCTGCAGTCCTTTCTCTGAGTCCCAACTCCCAGGAGACTGTGAATACAGACTGGAGAGTTGTTGGGTGCTGTTGAATAGACTCATTAAACTCAATAACCTTTAATTGGCAGACACCCGGGAGAAAGCTCCATGTGTCTTGTATATTAGTGTTCCTGAGAGGGAGAAGAATGCAACCATTAGGAAAATAAATTGAATCAATAACAGTTTGCCTGAACACAATACAAGCCATTGCTGTAAAGATAAGAACTAGGACTGCTTTCAAAACAATGGTCTGATTCTGACCCAGATGATAACTTTCTTCCCATCTAATCAAGAACTATGGACTGCATTCAACTTGTCTGAATCTCCATATAGCCATGACTGTAGGAAACAGAGTAGTGTCCTTTGTTGTGGGGGCAACCTTCATCTCTGTGAAAGTCTCTGGAATTTACAGCAGGGAAGCAAATCTTTCATTTCACTTATGGGACAAAAAAGAAGCTAGTCATTTGGTTTGGCTCAAAACTCTAACATTTCCAAGTAAATACAATACATGGTCTAATTTCAAAGGCAGACTGTTGATATTCATAAATTAAATTATATTAGAGTCTTGATTTTTTTCAAGAAGTTTTAGGTCACTCTATCTTATCACAACTTCAAAATTTGACTGAGTACAAAATCAATACTTCATCTCCACTGTGAACTATAGCAAGTTTCCTACCAGAATTACCCCTATGAAATCAGCCCTTCTGAGGCTGAATCTGAGAGGCCCACATAATAACAAAGGCTGCCATTTTGGATGACATAGATTTGGACTGTATAAATCTTAAATCGGAAAAGACCCCAGTGAACCATCACAGTCTTGCTAGTCTTCAGTAACTGGATAATGGAGCTATAATTTAGTTTGAAGTGTGTATGGGGAGAATTCATGGTGGGAATCTGAGCCTCAGAGAATGCAAAGTCAACTTGCTACTAATAGAAAGTCACATCAGTGGCAGTAAATCCTCTGAAGTGGCTAGTTTCTTTCAGGATATACTGTGCTAAGATTAAAGAAAAAAGTTCATAAGAAAAGGAAACAAGTGTCAAACAGATAGCAGATTTATTTTCAGGATTATGTAAAGCACAAAAATGAAAGGACTTCCACCGTGTAGTGTTGTCATGGTTACCTGTTCTCTTATCAAAATGGAGAATCAAGCAGGGAAGGGAAACCTAGAAAAGGCAGTAACCAGAGAGGCCTGTACCTCCACAGGGGCTTTTCATCCAATTGAGGTTGTTTATGAGGGTATAAAATAGGAGATGACATTTTGCTGCTCTAGATAATTTTTAAGGAAGCTTATTTTGGTATGCAGAATAAGGACTTCATTCTGCTGCGCTTTCTAAAACGTGAAAACGATGGCTAAAACATCATTGTTCACAAGAATTATGAACTGAATAGAAAAAAAGGAATGTATCTTTACAATTTCCTCTCAATGCACGGAAAATAAAAAATCTATTCCCAAATCACAAACTTAGTGTATAGGTTGAGTTGTTTTCTTAAGAAAGCTGCACTTTTCCCCTCCAAAATATTTTAGAGGATTTTATTTGGAGACATCAGTGTAAAAGAAAAACTGGCAAATTCTTTTTAGACATTAAAAACAAAATCTCCTTTGTTTTCATGTCACAATTATCATAGAATGGAGGATAATTTACCACTCAGTCCTTCCCCCAGCTCCCCTGCCTCTACAAATGCCATTACCTTCCCAGCCATCACCTCCCCTAATCCTCATAAACCATGTGGAGGTGGGGGGGAACATTGCAGGGCACAAACTGTCACTTTCCCAAATTTCAATCCTGTTCTCAACACACCTAACAACAGCTTGCAAAGTGCCCTTTTCTCCTGTGACAGGTAATCAGAACATGTATAAAGCCACTACCATAAAAAGGCCTAGCCTAAGAGAAGAAATGGAAATCTGACCCTATTTATTTCATCTACTTGGGAACGGGGAGAAGGGAGAAAGCAATAAAGACCAGTTATTTCTTTAACTGCTCAGTCTTTGAATTACTCCCACTTCTCATTTCCCCATAGAAATACACTAACCCTAAGTAGGTAAACCTTGCAGAGGGAGCAAATAAACCTTAGACTCAGAGTAACTTTGACTTCTCTCATAAAGAAAATTTTGACAATTAACTTTCATTGAGACCCTATATTGTACTGGGTGCTTTAGATGTAATATTTTATGTTCTACAAGTAACATCCCTGTAAAATAATGTTCTCATCAAATATGAGGAAGCCAAGGCTCCGAGAAGAAAAGCAACTTGCAAAGTCACATAAAGGGTTTTTTTGTTTTGTTTTGTTTTTTGAGTTTGGGTCTTACTCTGTTACCCAGGAGAGTGCAGTGGCACAATCACGGCTCACTGCAGACTCAACCTCCCAGGCTCAGAGGATCCTTCTGCCTCAGCCACCCAAGCAGCTGGGACTACAGGCACACACATCACGTCCATCTAATTTTTTATTTTATTTTTTTGTAGAGATGGGGTCTTGCTATGCTGCCTAGGCTGGTCTCAAACACCTGGGCTCAACCAATCCTCCTGCCTCAGCCTCCCAAAGTGCTGGGACTATAGGTGTCAGCCACTGTGCTCGGCTAAGAGCTGACTTCTAAACTCACTTATTGCAGCACCCAACTCCAGAGAAGGCAGAGCACTAGGTGATTCTCATCCACATTAGTTCCACTCCCTGGGGCATGTTTTAGAAACTTGTAGAATTTGTCTTCCAATTTTGTCATTTACATCTAGAAACAAATATTACTTTGAGTTACATTTTTTAAACTTATATTTTATATTGCAATTTATATTTCATATTTTTTGTGTGATTCTGTGGATAGTTAGGTTCTATTACCAGACAATTTCATCTCAAAATAGTATAAAGGAGTATCTCAAAATATGTGCTCTATAAAGAAAGGCTTTGAATCAGACAAGGCTGAGAACCACTGCACTAAGTCACTATTCCCAGAATAATTGAGAATGGATTCTAGTTTTTTCTTTAAAATTTAGGACACAAGCATTTATCAAGTCTAAATAGAGAAGTCATTGTTACTGGTATATAACTGTTTAGTTTCTTAAAGTAAATCAAACGTATTTCTAAATACTCAATGACAAGGTGAGGGACAGAGAAGAAAGGAAAATCCAAATTCATTTGTAAAGAGATATCCCCGAATTGTCACTGGAAAGTCAATTTCTGTGATATATCAGCTATTCACCTCTCAAACATTTATTTAGGGCCAGGTACTGAGCCTAAGGCCCTAGCCTCAGCAAGCGAGGGCAGTGTGTAAAGGGAAACAATGATTTCAAAGTGCTCCATGTTTTAATGGAGCTCTGGTGCTATGCACAGAGCTAGAAATAAGAAATAACTAAGGCTTCATTTAGCCACTAGGAAAGTGGGACAAAAGGTAGCTTCTCATTCTCTTGTTTCTGGCTTCCATGTGGTAAAATCATGAGAAGGAAATTCCGAGGTTATTTTCTGAAGGGTTTCTAGAATCCTAGTACATTCTCTGTAATACACATTCATTTGGGAATGGCTCAAGGGAAACCCAGACTTTGGGCTACTTCAATATAGTAAGTATGCTCAACTAACTCACCTATTTGGTTTTATGTGTGATTCAGAGATACTGCCCCTTTCTCTAGCTCTTTTGGAAAGACGAGCTAAAGATAATAAAGAGATAATAATTTCTCTTCCATTTTTCTTTTGTTATTTTGGATCTGATATCTTTCAACAAGTTCTCTTATTCAACATGTATACAATATAAGAAGAAACCACAGGCTATCTCCAGAACTAAACTGACTTCTCAAAGTTTATTTCTTTTGATAAGAAACCAGGTTTTAATGGAGGGAGGAAACTTTATGGTGGGAAGCTGAGGTTTCAAATTTGATTCAGGCTGTATTTTTACTAGAAACAATATTGTTTTTTCTTTGTAGAATACTAAAGGATTAAATTTCATATTTCAATTCTTGTGAAAACTCTAAGATCCAACTCCAACATTAAATATGTGTGTTTGAACTCATATCTGCCTTACATTAACAATACAGTTTATACATTAGTATGAAACAATATGTAGCCCCCCACTGCCAGAGCAAATGACACTTGGGACTTACAGCTACATGCTGTAGAATAGACTCCTTTAATATTTTCAGCACACCTAAAATAGGAGAGAATATTAAAAATAAAATATGGGTCACAATAAGCAAAGAAAATGAGATTAGTCTTTAATACATCTCCACTTTATACAATGATGGATTTTAGACTATTGCTCTGGACTCTGTCCTTACAGAATAAAATCCAATTGTTTAAAACTGAAGTAAAGAAGCTGTATAATTTCTTTTTAGTTTTAGATTCGGGGGTACACATGTGTTTTCATTACACGGACATATTGTGTATTTGTGGGGACTGGGTCTCAGATGGCCCATTCCCCAGATAGTGAACTTGTGTCTCGTAGGTAGTCTTTGGACACTGATACTTTATTGGTGTCCCCGGTGTCTATTATTCCCATCTTTGTGACCATTTAGTTCCCACATATGAGTGAAAACATGAAGTGCTTGGTTTTGTTTCTGAGTCAGTTCACCTAGGATAATGATCTCTAGCTCCATTCATAGTGCTATAAAGGACATGATTTGACTCTTTTTTATGTCTGCATAGTATTCCACGGGGTGTGTGTGTGTGTGTGTGTATGTGTGTGTGTGTGTGTGTGTGTGTTTAATAAAATGAAAATAATAATGGTAATAAAAATGTGACATATATATATATATATATATATCAGTTGATGGGCATTTAGGCTGATTCCACATCTTTGCAATTGGGAATTGTGCTGCAATGAACACACAGGTACAGGCATCATTTTTATATAATGCCCTCTGTTCTCAGGGTAGATTCCTTGTAGTGGGATTGCTGGATCAAATGGTAAATTGACTTTTAGTTCTTTGAGTCATCTCCATTCTGCTTTCCATAGAGGTTGCACTAATTTACACTCCCACCAACAGTGTATACGTGTTCTCTTTCTCTGCATCTATTGTTTTTTAACTTTTTAACAATGATTTATTTAGCAAGCCATTCCTAGGCCTCATAGAATGTCTTGCTCATGTAAGGTAGTACCTTATTATAGTTTTAATTTTCGTTTCCCTGATGATGAGTGATGTTGAACATTTCTGCATATGTGTGTTGGCCATTTGTATATTTTCTTTTGTGAGATGTCTATTCATGTTGTTTGCCCATTTTTAAATAGGGTTATTTGCTTTCTTCTTGCTGATTTATTTGAGTTCTTTGTAGATTCTGGATATTAGTCCTTGCCTGTTTGCTTTTTTCATTATTTATTTTGCTGTGCAGAAGCTTTTTAGTCTTAAAGTCCCACAAATTTATTATTGTTTTAGTTGCATTTGTTTCCAGGGTTTTAGCCATAAATTCTTTGCCTAGGCCAATGTCCATAAGAGTTTTTCCTAGGGTTTCTTCTAGTATTTTTATGATTTCAGTTCTGATATTTAAGACTTTATTCCATCTCGAGTTAATTTTTTTATACAGGGAGAGATAGACATCAAGTTTCATTTTTCTACATATAGCTATTCAATTTTCCCAGCACCATTTGTTGAATAGGGTGTCCTTTCCCCAGTGTATGTTTTTGTCTACTTTTTCAAAGATCTGTTGGTTGTAGGTATTTGGGTTTATTTCTGGATTCTCTATTCTGTTTCGTGAGTCTGCTCTTGTGCCAGTACCATGCTGTTTTGGTTACTACAACCTTGTAGTATAATTTGAAGTCATGTAATGTGATGCCTCCAGCTTTGTTCTTTTTGCTTAGGATTGCTTTGACTATTCTGGCTCTTTTTTGGTTCTATATGAATTTTAGAATTGTTTTCTCTAATTCTGTGAAGAAATGTTGTTGGTAGTCTTATGAGGATTGCACTGAATCTGTAGATTATTTTGGGCAACATGGTCATTTTAATAATGTTGATTCTTCCAATCCATGAGCATGGGATGTTCCCCCATTTGTTTGTATCTTCTGCAATTTCCTTCATCAGAGTTTTGTAGGTTTCCTCATAGAGCTCTTTCAGCTCCTTGGTTAAATATATTCCTAAATATTTTAGCCTTTTGACTGCTTTCGTAAAGGGAATTGAGTTTTTTATTTGATCCTCAATGTGATCACTATTGGTGTTTAGCAGTGTTACTGATTTGTGTGTGTTGATTTTGTATTTTGAAACTACTAATTCATTCATCAAGTCCAGGAGTCTTTTGGAGGAGACTTTAGGATTATCTAGGTATTAGATCATATTGTTGGCATACAGAGGTTGTTTGATTTCTTCTTTTCCAATTTAAATACCTTTTATTTCTTTGTCTTGCCTGACTGTTGTGGTTAGGACTTTCAGTACTATGTTGAATAGGAATGGTGAAAATGGACATCCTTGCCTTGTTCCAGTTCTGAGGGGGAATGTGTTCAACTCTTCTCTGTTCAGGATGACTTTGGCTATGGGTTTGTCATATATAGCTTTTATTAGTTTGAGCAGTGTTCCCTCTATGTTTATTTTGTTGAATGTTTTTTATCATGAAGAGATGCTGGGCAACCCCTTTGGGTCCCCTCCCACTGTGGGAGCTGTTCTGTCCTCTCACTAAATCCTGCTTTCGCCAAAAAAAAAAAAAAAAGATGCTGTATTTCATCAAATGCTTTTCTTGCATCTATTGAAATGATCATGTGATTTTTGTTTTTAATTGTATTTATGTAGGGGATCACGTTTATTGATTTGTGTATGTTGAACCACCCTTGCATCAATGAGTTAAAACCCACTTGGACGTGGTATATTATTATTATTTTTTAAATGTGCTATTGAGTTCAGTTTGCTAATATTTGTTGAGAATTTTTGTTCATAAGGCATATTGCTCTGTAGTTTTCCTTTTGTGTTGTGTCCTTTCCTGGCTTTGGTATCAGAGTGATACTGGCCTCATAGAATGAATTAGGGAGGATTCCCTCCTCTTCAATCTTGTGGAATAGCTTCAGTAAAATTGGTGTCATTTCTTTTTTGAAAGTCTGGTAGAATTCAGCTGTGAGTTTTTTGGTTGGGAGACTTCTAATTACTGTTTTAATCTTGCTACTCATTATTGGTCTGTTCATGTTTTCTATTTCTTCCTGATTCAAGATTGGAGGGTTGTATATTTCCTAGAAATTATCCATTTCCTCTAGATTGTCTAGGTTGTTTGCATAGAGATGTTGATAATAGTCTTAGATGATCTTTTGAATTTCCATCATATCAGTTGTAATTTTCCTTTTTCATTTCTGATTGAGCTAATTTGAGTCTTTGTTTCTTAATTAATGTGCTAGTAGTCTATCAATTTTCTTTATCTTTTCAAAGACCCAACTTTTTGTTTCATTGATCCTTTGTATTTTTTTTTTTAATTTCAATTTTATTTAGTTCTGCTCTCATCTTTGTTTTTTTCTTCTGGTAGTGTTGGGTTTGGTTTGTTTGTGTTTTTCTAATTCTTTGAAGTGTGATGTTAAGTTGTTGATATGTGATCTTTCAGTCTTATTAATGTAGGTCTTAAGCACTATAAATTTTCCTCTGCACACAGCTTTGGCTTTGTCCCAGAGGCTTGGATAACTTGTTTCATTGTTGTCCTTCATTTCAAGGAACTTTTAAATTACCATCTTGATTTCATTGTTGACCCAAGAATCATTCAGAAACAAATTGTTTCATTTCCATACCTTTGTTTAGTTTAGTGAGTTCTTCTTGGAGTTAATTTCTAGTTTTATTTCACTGTGGTCTGAGATGGTGCTTGATATGATTTTGATTATTTTAAATTTATTGAGACTTGATTTGTGGTCTATCATATGGTCTATCTTATAGAATGTTTCATGTGTGATGAGAAAAATGTGTATTCTGTATTCTGTTGCTCTAAGGAAATGCTCAGCCAGCCTAGACTAAGAATAAGGCTCTGGGGATTTCCCAAGTTTTCTGTCTGTTTTGAGCCTTCTGGGGTATTACAGAGGAAAGGAGATGAAGCACCCTGCAAGTGTGCCCTTTTAGCTACCCCAGTTGGGATTAGAAGGGAGTCTCAGGCTACTGGGGTAATCTTGCTGTGCAGAGCAGGCCCAGAAGTGTTTACAAGGGGAGCAAGAGGTTGCTATGGCAACATACCCCACCTGGCTCCTGCTTTGGCCTCAGGCAATCTGGGATCTGAATGTCCAGGTTCAGCTAACCTTGGGACCTCAGGTGTTCCCAGGCAACCCACCCAGCCAGAAACTGTCTGTAGCTGCAGAGTTTGCCCTTGGTGCCCATTCCACCTCAGCTAGCTGGAAAGCAGCTGCTCCACCCCTGCAAGAGTTGAGTTCTTGGAAAATGGTGATTGGCACTGCTCAAGACTTTTTTCCTTGACCACTCCACAGCAGAGCATGGCTGTGAGTCAGGCAATTTCCCATGAGGAGTTGGGGTCCCAGAAGGCCCAGGGAGCCCTATAATTTCATGATAGAAGCACAGAACTCCCAAATTCCCATCATTCTCCTTTTACCATGTCCAGAGGCAGTGGTGGATTGTGGCTGTGCAGGGAAGAGTCCAGCCAGTTCTTTGCTCTAAGTGGTTATTACCACTCCTTTGGAGACTCATGGGGTGTGCTGCTGGATCCACTTCTCTCTGGGTGCTGAGAAAACTTTCTATCTTTGTTCACTCTGTAGGAGAAACTCATTCTAGCTGCCTCATGTCGGCCATCTTAATCTGGACTCCACATATAATTGTTTATACTTAAGAGTTTTTAAAATAAATGTATTTTACACAAAAGAGGGAGCACGAAGTGATAAACTGTGAGTTATGTAAATGCCTTATCTTTCAAGGAATTTTATTAGGATGGCCACATCAAAGAACATTTATTTATTATAATTATAAAATCTCTTAGGTCTGTTGGGCAGATTTTGTTTGTTTGTTTGTCTGTTTATTTTGAGTCAAGGTCTCACTCTGTCACCCAGGCTGGAGCGCAGTGGCATGATCACATCATTGTTCACAGCAGCCTTGACCTCCTGGGCTCAGGTGATCCTTTTACCTCAGCATCCTGAGGAGCTGTGACTACAGGCCCACATCACCACACATTTTATTTTATTTTATTTTTTCACTTTTTTGTAGTAATGAGATTTTACTATGTTGCCTACCCTAGTCTCCAACACCTGGTCTCAAGCAATCTGCCACCTTGGCCTCTCAAAGTGTTGAGATTACAGGTGTGAGACACCCCACCAAGCCTGCTGGGCAGATTCTAGATAGGCAGTAGTAATTACAGGGTGTCCCTGTGACATTACTGAAATCCAAAGGAAGCTTTGTATTGCCTAAGCTGTCTGAACGGCCCCTTTGAGGGCATCTCTTCCTACTCTGAGAACAATCTTCTCTGAAACAAATAGTCTGCAATCTACTTGGCATCAAAAGCTACTGGAATGGACCCCAAACCAGGTTCATTAAAAAGTTCTTTAATATAGATCTCTGTGGTGCATTAACAAAATATAACCAAAACTTCAGAACTTTGTTGCTGCATTATTTTAATTAACTTTAACCACAGCCTAGGTGCCCATGAATATTTCTTGTTTTATTTTACCACCATCACTTCTCATTTCCAGATTATACTTATTTGTTACCCCTATATTCAGACAAACTGAAACATGAAGTGGTACAAATGATCTACTTTAAGTGACAAAACAAATCATTCACTGCAGAAATCTGCTAAATGCCCAGTAATCTATTGGTGCATTTAGGGTGGGGTATAAAAATGCTGAAAACTTCACGAATTCACCTTATCCATGACAGACCCACACTTGTCTTTGGTTTCCTGCAAATGTTTTCTTTTTATTTTCTAGCTGTGAAAACTAGCAGACTCAAGTATATGAAGGATAACCACAACATAATGAAACCAGCTGTCATGTATGGTTCATATGCATTTATTTTCTGAAGAGATTCATGGTTATAGATAAAACTTGGAACAAAATTGACCTGAAAAATAGCATTTAAAGCATTAGTACATTTATATCCACCCCAATTCAAGAAATATTTGAAATGTTCTAGAAAATATTTAAAATATTTGGATATATATTCTTATAAGTATTCTGTAGAAATAAATATGTATCTATATAATATGTAAAGATATAATATGTGAATATATATACATATATGAATATATGTATATACATATATGAATATATATATACATATGTGTGTGTATATATATGTATGTAAATATGATGAAATAAGATTGGTATACATGTGGAAGAATATACAGTATGAAAATAAGGTATAACTAGTAAGCAATATACACAAATTACTATGATCTTTATTTATTCATTCAATAAATATAATGTGCCAGGCCTTGGGAATGGTAAAAAAAGACCTTGAGGAGTTTTCAGTCTAGTGGTGAGAAAGACATTCAAATAAACAATTAAGTCATAATACTTGACTATTTATAGAGGACCGTGAAAAAGATGTAATGTCTCCAAAAGTGTTTCCACATAACCAGACCCAATTTTGTTTCCTTCCCCCTACTATTTTGTGTGTTTTCCAGAATTCAGAATCAACATGCAGCATGCAGTCTCCAATCTTTTTCCACAGAATCAGTAGCAACCTTGTGACCAGTTCCCTGGCTCTAAGCACAGCCAAGCTTCCCGTGTTCCTGCCCTCCACCTCTAGGCTTCCAGTCTTCTTCCTGGTCCTCTCTTTATTCACCTTCACCACCCTTTAATCCTGCACATGTCCTTGAACAGTTATGTAATTGCTCACTTTACCTTGGTTTAAGTGCTAAAAGCCTAAAAAAAAAATCTGTGGCAGGGCATGGTCAAGCCTGTAACCCCACACTTTGGGAGGCCGAGGAAAGAGGATTGCCTGAGCCCAGGGGCTTGAGACCAGACTGGGAAACATGGCAAGACCTTTCAATTGTGTAAATTTCAAAAATTAGCCGGGCTTGGTAGTGTGCGCCTGTGGTTCCAGCTACTTGGAAAACTGAGGCAGAAGGATCAGCTGAGCCCAGCAGGTCGAGACTGAGGTGGCCATGAGCGTGCCACTGCACTCCAGCTTGGGCAACAGAGTAAGACTCCAACTCAAAAAAAAAAAAATCTGTGATTTGGGGTATGGGATTGTGTAGGATTCTCATGTTGAGCAGCAGGATTCTCATGTTGAGTGGAAGAAAGGGACACCCAAGGAAGGAAGAGGGCTCAGTAACATTGGCTTTGGATCCTTAGGATGTGAGGAATCTTGGGCCTAAGGGATGGAAGAGGACACAATGGGACCAGTTCTCCTAGTCCCGCCTCACAGTCAGATAAGCAAAAATAATAATACAATTAAAAAATATATATATATCAGTTTGATACTTCAGAAATGATATGTGTTTAAGAATGAAACGTGTTTGCCTCAGGTATAAGATGACTTTAGAGTCAAAAAGAAGGTTTCAGTCTTTCTGAATAAATTTCCACTGAGCCTCTTGATAGTGCATGAGATGCCTTTAACAAAGGGACAAAGGTTTTTCCCACCCCAATTAGAAATGAAAGGTTTAAAAATGTAAATGTGTAGGAAAGGTGACACACTGGTATTGATTTGCTTCAGTCAATGTGCAAATGATGGTATCAGGAGCTTTCTCAACGCCCTACTCTGTCCTTCCTCCTAAAATAAGAATTTACTTTTTTTTTGCATCTGTCCTTGCCTATGTTCCCTAGATTCCACCCTCCTCTGAACCTTGGTCCATCAAGTATCTATCTACTCCCCAATGTTACTAATCTTATTCATTTAGCATCCTAAGTGCTAAACACTGTCCTAGACACAGGGATACTGCAGGGGATAAAACAAAAATTCTTGCCCTGAGGGAAAAGATAAAGCAGGAAAAGGGGAATTAGGTGTCAAGAGGAGAATGCTGAAATTTTAATAAGGGTGATCACTGAAAGCTTCCTTGAGAAGGTGACATTTAAGCAAAAACTTGAAGGAGGTGCGGAAGCATGATTTCCAGGCAGGAGAAGCAAGTGCAAAAGGCGCTGAGGTGTGACATGCCTGGAATAGCATATGTGTGCTCAAAAAATGGACACCAAGGAGGCTAGTGAAGTGAAGTCAGCGAGGTCTTAAAAGTCAAGACAATTGGCTTTTTACGCTGGGTGAGGTGGAAAACTACCAGAGGAGTCTGACCAGAGGAATGATATAATCTAAATCATATTTTAATAAAATCCTTCTGGCTGCTATGTTGAGAATAGACTGAAAGCCATAAAGGGTGGAAGCATAGGTCCTATTAGGAGGCTAATGTAACAAATCCAGGTAAAAGATTTGGTCTGGACTAGGCTCTAGTCACTAGGGAGTCAGCAGTGGAGGCAGTATGAAGTGATCACATTTGGATGTACTTTGAAGGTGGGGCCAACAGTATTTGCTAGGAAATCAGATTTAGGGTACAAGAACTAGAGAAGAGTCGAGGATAACTCTGACACTTTGGGCCTGAGCAACAGAAAGAATGGGACTGCCATTTGCTGGGATGAGGAGAGTTTTAGAAGGATCAGACACAAGGGTAGAATATCAGAAGCTTATTTTTCAATCCTAATTAAACATCCACAAGCAATGTTAAAATAGGTAGTTGAATACACAGTTCATGGTTCTGAGGAGAGGCCTAGGCTGGTATTTAAAGTCAAAATACTAGGGTAAAATCACCAAGGAAGTGAGTACAGATTTTTTAAAAAGAGGAACAAGAACTGGTCTCTGGAATAATCCAGCTTTTAGAGGTTGTGGACATGTGGGAACCAGTAAAAGAGAAGGAGCAGCCAAAGAAGTAGTAAATAAACTAGGCAAATGTGGTGCTCTACAAGCCTAGTGAAGAGACTATGTCAAGAGAAGAGATTGACCACATAGGTCAAGTGCCACAGATAGGTCATGGAAAACAAGGGCTGTTCATTGAACTGAGTCATATGAAGGTCTTTGATGACCTTGACAAGAAAGTTTCAATGTAATGGCGAACACAGCTCTTCCCTCTACCACCACTCACTGGAGTTAGATCAGGAGAGGATGAGAGATGAGAAATTAGAGTCAACTAATAAATAAACTTTGAAGGTGTTTTGCTGAGACTGGGAGGGAAGAAACAGGCAATGGCTCAAGAATAGAATGTGGATTCATGAAAATTTTGTTTGTTTTTAAGATGAGAGAATCTGAGTGGGTTTATGTGCTGATGGGAAAGATCTAGTAGAAAGGAGAAAAACTGATGAGGCCAGAGAAAGAGAATTCCTGGGTCAGTGCCTTGAGCAGAATCGATGGGCTTGAATGGAAAGAAAGGGATTGGCGTTAGCTAGGAGGATGAGCAATGACCCATCCTTTCCACTGGCTCTTTCTCTTCAGCCTCTTTTTAGTATCTTTCGGTTTCCTTATTCCAAAACTAACCGTAATAGACCGAATGCTTGTGTCCCCCAAAATTCATATGTTGACACCTAATCCTTAATGTGATGACAGTTGAAAATGGGACTCTAGGGAGCTAATTAGGGTGGAGCCCTCATGAACAGGATTATTGCCCTTATAAAGCACAACCTGGTCAGGTTTCTTGCCCCCTCACCATATGAAAACACAGCAAATAGTGGCCATATATGCACTGGGAAGTGAGCCCTCACCAGACATCAGATCTGCAGGCACCTTGACCTTAGACTTTGCACCCTCCAGAGCTGTGAGAAATAAATATCTGTTGTTTCTGAGTCACTCAGGTGATCTTATTCTATTATAGCCGCCTGAAGAGACTGAGGCAGTAAGCAATCCTCAGTTGCATCCAGATATGCTCTCTATCTTTCCTACCTTCTCAATAGTCTGGTGTATTTGAACCATTGTCCACATGTGCTCTGCTCCTTTGGTTCCCTTTCACTAGTCAGTTTGAGACAATCTGTTTTCTGTAGAACAACGGCTCTAGAATTGCCTGCTTCAAGGGATTATTTTCTATACTTTTTCTTACTGAACCCTATCACTATTAACAGATTTCCATTCTAGAAAGCCTTCATCTTTTATTGTGTCACATACCTCTGTTCCTGGGCTGGTCTTCTGGCTCTCTCCCCAGACTCCTGTTCCTCTGCCTGACACTTCAAATATTGAAGTTTTGTTGAGTTTTCTCAGCCATCTTCTCATCTGACAAGGATATCACTCATCTAATCCCAGTGGAGACTCCAGAATTTCCAACGGGAAGTGCTAGGAGATTTGTCTTGCTGCTGAGTTTGCAGAGTAAGCTAGCTTCTTTTACTTGCATTCTCTATTTGGGGTAGCTTTTTAAGTGGTGATGTAGATTATGGGGGAGGTGCTTAATCTTCTCACATCTCCAGTCACCCCTTGTTTCTCTACTGCCAAGGTTTCAACTGCCACTTACACATAGGGTTATTTTATCCAATAAATATGAAAGGCCTAGTATCTTTTCAAAGGTCAAAGAAAATATTTGAGAAAGGAAAGAAAGGAGGGAGGAAAAGAAAGATAGGAAGGGAAGGAGGAAAGGAGGAAGAGATGGAGGAAAACTGCAAAATGAAATAAATAAACGTTTAATCAACTGCCCACCAAAGATGTCAAATGCAAACTACAATTTAACTTGTATTATCTAATCTATGATATGTATAATATTTTTATATGCTTTTATATGATGGGGGAAAAGTCTTCAAAAATATCAGTGATCAGAGCCTACCAAACAGAGTAATTTACTGGAAATCCAACAGAAAACTTCTTCCTGAGCCTCATACTCTTCTTTCAAACTGCCTACTATAGTCACCTCAATGACCACAGGAATCTTAAACACGACACACACATCCCCAAATAAAATAATCTTTCTTCTAAAATGTATGCAGTAGAAATAGCATGGACATGAATATCAGCTGATTTTCTAGGTTCAAGTTTCAACTCTTTGAGTTAGCCATTTTACAGAAAATAAGACTTTAAAACAGGACTTTTTCATTTACTAAGAATTGCAGTGCAGGAAGGCAAGGGAAAGAGTGCGTAAATTACTAGTCAGAGATATAAGCACAGGAAGGCAATATATTCTGGTAGGGGCTGAGATAGACAGTTTTCAGGACATAGTAATGCAGAACATGGGAAGGAGAGGTCAAGAATTTCTTCTGCTAGAGAACTGTAGAGACTTCTTACAGAGGTTAATAGTAAAGCTTTGTCCAGAACAAGAGTGACTTATGCAGCCCAGGGCAGGGTGTGGAAAGGGGGAGGAGAGGAGTATTAGCATCAGTTAACATGAACACTTAGGACCACCAGCAGAGTTCTGCACACAACAGAATAGGTTGGGAGAGGGACTTGCATCTGTCTGATCAGGGATGATGAAGGACCTTGTTTACCAGAAGCCAGAATTGCAATTTTATCCTGGGGCTAAAAGTGAGTCACAGAGAAAATTTAAGTAAGAGACTAATACGATCAGATTTGCATTTGAGAAAAATAACGTTGGTAGCCACAAGGGAGATAAATTAAGACCAAATTGGAAGTAGAGAGAATCCTAATAGACTACTGCAAACATCTGGCCCCAAAATGATGAGACAGAATTAAGACAAAGCAGTGAAAAGGAAAGAAAGGGAAAGCTTAAAAATAGTGTTAAAGGGTAAACCTTGCAGTTGGGACTGACATGGGACAAAAGAAAGCTGGAAGACAGTATCTGAGTCCCTAGCTCATAGGCTCATCTGATTATTAAGAGGACAGAATATAATGTATGCCTGGCACATTTTAGAAGCACAATATATATATCCTTTCCCCTTGGCTTTCTCCCTTAACTACTGGCACCATCACCTGATCAGCTGATACTCACGCCCATTCAGTAACTGAAACCAGAAATGTAGAAGTAGGTCTAGTCTCCTCTGTCCTTACCCTCCACACCTAATCACCAGAGCTGATGTCACTGAGTAAGGAAAGGAGAGGACAGAGGCCAAAGGAGGGAAATAATCCTCATGGAGTTTGCCTCTGACCTGAGTTTATTTTTTGAAGAAATGGGCAAACAGGAGCCCTGTTCAAGGTGATGTGAGGCTTGCCCACCCTCAGGGCATGCTTAAGGATGTGTATTGGGTAAACCAGGCCCCACCCACTGAAATGTCGGCTCCCTCCCCACCCAGCCAATTATCTTCCTAATTTCCCATCCCCAGTCACTGGCTTCTAAATGACCAGGTGCTTGGCTTGCTGCTGAAACTGGAAATATGTCTGAAAAGGTTATTTATCCCCTCCCCAAGGGAAATGGTTAACTAGATTTTAAAGAAAGCTGAATACAGCTGGAGGTTGTTTTTTGAGGAAGGGGGTGTTTTATTTCTATAGATAGTAAGGACTAAGGCTGGTTGTGGTGATTTATGCCTGTAATCTTTGCACTTTGGGAGGCTGAGGTGGGAGGATTACTTGACCCCAGGAGTTTGAGACCAGCCTGGACAACATAGCAAGACTTGGTTTCTACAAAAAATAAAAAAATAAAATTCAAAAATTAGTCGGGCATGGTGGCTCATGCCTGTAGTCCCAGCTGAGGCAGGAGGATCACTTGAGCCTAGGAGCTCGAAGCTGTGGTGAGTTGTGATCAAGTCATTGCACTCCGGTTTGGGCAACACAGTGAGACCCTGATTCAATAAACAAATAGATAAATAAATAAATGGATAGATAAATAAATAGTGAGGACTGGAAAAGGCAAAACTATGGAGACAGAAAATAGATCCATTGTTGTTAGAGACTGGGGTGGAGAGAGGGAACTTTGGAGGTGATAGACATGCTTATAGCTTGATTGTGGGATTGGTTACATGACGGCCGCACCTTTTTTTTTTTTTGCAAATGACATGAAACTGTACATTTAAAAGTATAAATTTGTATGTAAATTACACCTCTATAAGTCTGACTTCTTTAAATAAACAAACAAATTCATAAGTAAGTAGTAAGGTCAGTAAATGCTAAAATGATAGTGATGGATAGTAATAAGTTATTAGTTGTTAAAGCTGCAGATTTTACTTCCTCTTTGAATTTTTGCATTTTCATAGAGGATTCTTAACTCTAGAAACAGCCTTTAAGGCCCAAAGAAGTTAGTCTCTAATAGGATGAGAGTTTCCAAATGTAAAGGATTTTATTACAGTCCAGAGGGGGAGTTCTAGATGAAAGGAAAGCCCAGCAGGAGAGTCTGGCGGCAGGGAGTAAAAGAAGACTTTACCTGTCTCTAAATTCACAGATCTCAGAAAGGAAGTACTTTAAGGAGAGTCACCTTCCTAAGCCATTTATCCACCATTTCCATCACAATCTTCTCCTGGATTATTATCCTGGTTCATGATGTTGGATTCGTATTGGAAAAATAATCCATCTTGACAAATGGAGGTAAAAAGCTACTACTACATTTAAATTCAGATTGGAAAAAGAGGATCCATGTCTAGCAGCTGAAACAGGGACTATTTAAAGTCAACTCAGGCTGAAATCTGTCCCTACCCGACCCCATATGGACCAAGCCAAATGCTGGTTCTGAGTTGACCAACTTTGTCAGCTCACCTGCCATGAAATCATGAAATGATTAGAACTAATTTTAGCTTCATTTTGCCACCCATGTCTTTTGACAACCACAGGAACCACTTGGATGTTTTCAAAAGACATATTCTGTCCTATGTTTCTCTAAAAAAATTACTCTCTGATCTTATAATACCAAAGCACCTCGATTTTCTTTCTAATTCTGATTACCCCCATTGGACATGACAAGGATTCTCATTTATAGGGCACTGAGTGAATTAATTTCTTTCAAAACCCAAAATATCAAATTCTCGATTTTTCTTCTGTCACCCTGGACACAACTCCCTGTCTTGTTTCCCTAGAGTACGTGTGAACACCCATTCGAACCGATGAGGCACATCTGTCATCCTTGGCAGTGAAACGTGGGAGAGTTGGGAAAAGGGGAAGAGTCACTTTCCACTGCTTGCCCCTGGCACTCCACCCTGGGGAGTTCAGGAGTGCTGCTTTTTCCTCCAGTTAAGTTCATCAGTTTTGCCAGAACTGTCTATTCCTGCCCTCCTCTGAATGGTGTTTAAGGAGAAGGAGGCATTTGACAGCTAGGCTGGAGAGGAGGTGTCCAGTGACAGGCGCAGCGGTGGCCTTCTCTCCTTGTCTGTCAGCATCTGGGAGGCTCAAGAGCAGCAGCAGCTCTCCACAATCCCCAATCCCCTGTTCCTAAGATAGTTATCACCTAGCTCTTTCTACCTCTGCTCCCAAACTGCCCCTCCATAATTGAACCCTCTCTCACAACCCTTGACCTGTTTTGCCTCCAGCTCTATGTTTCCCCAGCACAGCCCTTTTGGGGTTTTCTGAGCCTCTACCCCTCACCAACAAAACACAAGACTCAACCGGCTAATTGCTTCCTTCCTACCAAGAAGGAAGCTAGTTGGCTACACCTGCCAAGATTGTGCTAACTTACGCCTGCAGAGTTAATGAAAGGGCTCTACTTCTTTTGAAGTTCAATAAGAGCTAACTTTTATTGAGTGCTTGCTATGGGGTCAGGTGATGTGCTAATCTCAGTTATGTCAGTTAATTCACATGGGGTAACTGAGAAGCAGAGAGTAGCAGCTAGTGAGAGACCCAGTTATGATGGACACCTGTACCAGACCCATAACTATGACCACACTAAACTCTGCCCTAAATGGGTTCTTCCTGCCCTCTCTACCTCTAATCCAGGCAGGACCCAAATCCAACTGGACCCAAGGATGGGGACACTAAAGGTGTTTTACTAGTCCGAGGATTTACGGAACTCTTCTAGAAAGTTCTGTTGTCTGTGTAGTCAAGTGATTGTATGGACCTACAAAATCAAGGGGATAAAAATGCATGGGAAGGAATCCAGGGAAAGTGACAGACTGTGGAGCTTCTGTGTTCAATTCTCTTATTTTTAGTCTTTAAGTTGGTAGAAATATGCTTTCATATAAAAGCATCAAATGTAAAAAGTCACCAGTGTCATAACTATAAATGCTGTTCTGGTAACTTTTTAAGTAGTGCTTTTTATTGTAAAATTCAAACAGTCTCACTGCAGAAAATTTTTTAAATATAAAAGAATTAAAGTAAAAGTAAATCTTACATATATTCCCACCGTCCATAGGTAATCTCAATTAGCATATTGGTGAGTTTCCTTTCAGTCTCCTTTCTATATAAATATGTATATATTTTCTTAGTGGAATGTCTGTGATATAAAAATATTTATACTTGGGTTTTCACTCAATATTATGTTAGTCATCATGTTTCCATGTAATTCAATTTTTTGAAAATATCATTTGAATAGCAACAAATTATTTAATAAACAATTATTTAGTTAGTTCTTTGAGTTTTTCCCAGTTTTTTGCTATTACAAGAATGCCATCTCTCTCACTATTTCCTTAAGATTGTTTACCAGAAATGAAATTATTGTTTCAAAAAGAATTTTTAAAAAAATTTAACATTTTTTTCTATGCACAATTGAATGGTTCTAAGTATTAGTATAGTTCTTTATATGATTGGCTAAAGAAAACGTTGGACTTATACCAACTATGTCTTTGTTAGTTTCTTATGGCTAAAACCCTCTTGGTAAAATTATCAACTTGACTTGCATGAACAAATCTTTTAAAATAAGAAGGAAAAAGCAAAAAAAGAAAACAGCTGGAAATTTGCATAGTGTTAGATGTTTGAAGTCTTCAGAAAACCTTGAGAGAATTTGTTACGATCGAAGATAAGGTCTTCAGTAATAGAAAGAGAAAGATTTTTCCCTAAAACGAGGAATTTAATAATATGAAAAAATAAAAGTAAGATGTTGAATTTGAAGTGAACATTACATTTGAAGAAATTCTTGAATCCTTGATCCATTACTTTCTAAAAGTTTTTTAAGATGTCAGCTTCCTGAGATTTTCTGTTCTCTCCTGCATTTAGCAGACCAGGTTAAATGTAGATGATGAAGACTGTCAGGAAGAACACAGTGCTTTGATGAGTCACTATACTTAACCTTCAATGGTTAGGGAGCCAATTATCTGCTACTTGAGCTGTGTAGACACTTTATTTTCCTCTTCCTCAGAGTCACCCACATTTATGCTCATTAGACATCTCCTTAGGGCCTAGAGCAAACATGGGCAGAAGACATGAAAGAAGATCAACCTTAGATCTATCGATTTTGTTACAGTCAATACTAAATGAAGCTGTTATCTGTAAGACATGGGCAATACTGAGTAGTAGCACCTACTACCCTGAAGGAACACAGTAGGGTGCTGGGTAGACCAATCAGCTTAGGCAACTGCCAGCCAACCCCAAGATGCTGCGAGGGTGGCCCAGAGAAGGCACAGTACCAGCAGATGACATCCAGAACAGTATCGATGCTCACAGTATGCTTCACCTTCAGGAAATGTATTCTATAAATTTCAAAGGGTCTTTACATCCATGTGGTTATTCAGACCTCCTAACACTAAGAAATACCTTAGACAGGTAAAATACCTTGCCCAGTGTCACAAAGTCTGTGAAGCGGCAAATTAAATATCAAAGCCAGGTGTTCTAATTGCAATACATGTAAACGTTCACGTTGCTTTCTTACGAGTAATACTTTGGGCCAGATCCTCCACTAGATAATAGAGGATGGGGGATGGGGAGGGAAGTGTAGGTCTTTTGTTTAAGGGGTTCAAGATATATAAAGGGGGGCAGACAAAAACTGAAGCAATAATCCCAAGTGATGAGAGCATAACTGAGATAAAAATGCAAGGAAGGCATTCTGGACTTCAAGTATGGCCAGACTGCTTTATAAGGAAGCAGCCACTTATATAGTGGTGAGAGAGGACTTTAGACTTATTGTGCCTTCTCTCTTCCAGTTCTTGATTTAAACTTCATAACTATGGACTAATTCTGTTAACAGTGCAACATGGTGGGTTAAGAACTTGGGCTTTGGGTTTAAAACCTAGCTCTGCCTCTTGCTAGCTCTTGAGAAAATTGACCTTAGCAAGTGGCTGGCCACTCTAAGACCCAGGGTTTTTACCATTCCTGTTGGACAGAGAATTGCCCTGGGGCTTAGAGTGACCAGCCACTTGTTCAAGGTGGCTATGGGAGCTAGAAGAGAAAATGCATTCATGGTGCTTAATACCTTGTCAGGTGTACAGCAAGGACTCAATAAATATTGGCATGATGATGATGATGATGATGATGACCTTGGTTAGTGGAGAAGAGAAAGGAGATTGGAGAGAAAGAAGGGAAGAACTAAAAAGGTTGAGAGGGGCTTAAGAGAATTTTAGCCTAATTTGTGTCTTGCAGTTTCCAGGAATCTGCAGCAAGTTGGGCAGCCACAGGTAAGGAAGATGATGGTAGAACCTTGGGGTTTCTCAAAAGGAAGTAAAACTGGATAGCTGAAGTATAGTGGGTTTTCAGGCAAGTTTAAGTCTTCCCACTGGACAGTGATGTTGTTACCAAACAGCCCACTCACTCTGACTCTGTCACTCAGAATAGAACAGCACATTCTGGAGTTTCTACCGGACTCATGGCCTTTTCTGACCCACCCATAGATTCCTGTCCTAGCCTGAAGTCCCCACTTGAGTTTTGGGCCATGTCTCCTTCCATAGAATACCCAATCCAAAATCTGACTTTCCAATTACAGAATTCTTGTTGTCTACATATTATTCCACTGTAGTATAACACAGTATTAAAGAGACTGGCGTTGACTCCCTGATTTCAAATCCAGGCTCTGCCACTTACTAGATGTTTAACTATGATCAAGTTCCTTATCCTCTGTATCTTAGTTGCCTCATCTATAAAATGAGGACAATAATAGCTATGATGCAGGGTTTTGTGAAGTTTAACCGAGTCCTTAGAATTGTGACAAACATAGAATTTATGTGCTCAATAAATGTTAACTGTTATTAAGATTTTTCTCTCTTGGAAAATTCCGGTTCTGATAAATGACAAATGGGGAAGCATATGTCAACAGTTACATAAAATATGAAATCATTTATATATTTTAATTATCAGTTTTAATTAAATGTTGTTTTGGCATGGACGATTGAGTTCATCTTGGGACTTTTTTTGTTTGGGTTGGCTCCCAAAGATGATAGAAATGATGCTGGAATATCTACTGATAAAGAAAGAACATAGTAACTATTAATTGACACTAAAGTCTGACTGTCAACTTCTCGAAACACCTCCAAAATCCCAAAAGTTAAAAATTTCAAAAAAAGAGAGATTTGTTTATCTCTGTGTGTGTACTTCTTATATCTTTCAGAGTTTCATATGAGAGCATCTAGATGAGATAAATATAGAGAGGGATTTACTCAGCAGGGACAGAATTGCCGTTGCTGAGACCCAAATCAAAGAAATTCTGTTGTATGTATTCTTGACCAAAGTCCCCTTTACTAATTGTTTATGTACAGTAAAAGTTGATTTCATGTTTATAATTTAAAATTTTACATATGCTCACTGTAAAAAAATTAAAAAAATAAAAATGAGGTAAAGGAAGAAAATGATCATCTGTAATCACAATTCTCAGAGTAACCTAGGTTTAACATATTTTTATATCATCCAGTCCTTTTTCTGTACATTAAATGTATGAGAACTTTTCAGACAAAGTAGGCATCATGGCAGGAAGCAATTCTAGAATTAAAGAGGGATATTTCCTAATTATCAAAGGGTCAGACCACCAGAAAGATACAATTATGGCTGGGCACAGTATCTCACACTTATAATCCCAGCGCTTTGGAATGCTAAGGCAGGAGGATTGCTTGAGTCCAGGAGTTCAACACCAGCTTGAGTGCCATAACAGGACCTCATCTCCACCAAAAAATCAAAAAGTTAGCCTGGCATGGTGCTATGTGTCTATCACCCCAGCTACTCAGGAGGCTGAAGCAGAAGGATCATCTGATCTCAAGAAGTCAAGGTTGCAGTGAACTGCCATGGTACCACTGCACTCCAGGCTGGGAGACAGAGGAACACCCATATTAAAGGAAAAAAAAAAGATAGAGATCACAATTTAAAATCTGTATGCATTCAATAACATAGCTTCAAAATACATAAAGCAGAACTCAACAGAACTAAAAGAGAGACTTTAAAATATGTCTCTCTATGGTTAAATAGTACATTTAAAAAAACACAAAAAATTAGTAAGGATGTAAAAGATCTAAACAACACAATTAAAAGTCTTGACTTAATTGACATATATAGAACACTGCTCTTATTAAGACATTCTTTTCAAATGCACATAGAGCATTTCAAAAATTGATCATGAAGAAAGCTCAACAAATTTCAGAGAACTGGAATCATGCATAGTCTGTTCTCTGAATAAAGTGAACTTAAGATATAAATTAATAAAATAGCTGACAACCTCAACTGTTGGGAAGTAAGCCATACATTTCTAAATAAGGAAATTGCAACAAAACTAGATAATATTTTGAACTGAATGATAACTTAAGTGATATTCTGAACATATCAAAACTTGTGGGATGTAGATAATGCAACGATAGAAGAAAATATATTGCCTCAATTATATGTATTAGAGAAATAATAGAAACCAAAAAAACCAATTTTTTAACATTCTGTCTCCAAAAGCTAGGAAAACACACTGATCAAATGCAAACAAAAGAGAAACTAGGAAGTAAAATAATGATAAAAATAAAAATCAGTGAAACAGAAAAGAAGTGTGCAATAGAGAAGACTGACAGAAAAACATTAGTTCTTAGAAAAGATTAATAAAATAAACTCTAGCTAACTTAAAAATAAAGAGTGAAAACATAAATTACTAAAATAAAAAGTGAAAAAGGGATCATCATTATAGACTCAATAGGTATCAAAAGGTATTAAAATACATTTCATATTATAAGGCACTTTATGCCAATAAACTTGATAATTTGATACACAGAATTATCCTTCAAAAATACAAGGTATCAAAACATACTAAGAATAACTAGAAATTTTTAATTAAACAAAAAAAAATTTCCCCACAAAAAATTTCTTTGGGTTCAGATGGCTTTGTCTGCAAATTTTTCCAAACATTTAACAAAGAAATAACACAAATTCTGCATGAACTCTTCTAGAAAATAGAAAAGGAATTTTTAAAAATGAAGCCAGCGTAACCTTGGTTCCAAAACCTGATAAGACTTACAAACCACTTACTGAACATAGACACTAAAACCCTAAAGAAAATATTAACAGATCAGATCTAGTGATATATAGAAAAAGTAATATATCATGAATAAGTAGGATATATTCTAGGAATTCCAGGATTATTTAACATTTTAAAATAAATTGAAGTAACTTATATTAGCAGATTAAAACAAAAAATGTACAATCATCCTGATAGACACAGAAAAAGCTTTTGATAAAATCCAATATCTACTTGTAATAAAAATGTTAGAAAACTAATAATAAAGGGAACTTTCTTTAATTTGGTAAAGAATATCTACAAAAAATATAATATTTATAAAAATCCTACATCAAACCTTAAATTAAGCAAATAATTGAAAGCTTTTCTCCTCTGGTTGAACATCTAATTTTGCTTGTGTATTGTTTTTCAAATTTCATCTGTTTGTCTATCTATAGTCTCTTACAGCTCACTGAGCTTTTTTAAGACAATTATTTTTAATTCTTTGTCAGGCAGTTCATAAATCTTCTTTTGGGTTGCTTACTGGTGCTTTATTTTGTTCCTTTTATGGTATAATATTTCCCAGTTTGTTTATAATCCTTGTGGCCAAATGTTGGAGTTTATGCATTTGGAGAAGTGGGGAATTATTTCAGTCTTTGTAGACTGGCTTTGGCTGGGAAAGCCCTTCTCTAGCTAGCTTATCCAGAGATTCTGGACAGGCCGTATCTGGCTTGGTCTGCAGATAAGCTTGCTGATGGGGTCCTCAGGAAGGCTGATCTGGGCCCTGAGTCGGCAGGTGGGCAGGCCGGAGGCTTGGGTCTGCTGGGGTGGGCCTGGATCATCTCGGGGTCTTGCCTGGCACCGGGATCCACTGGAGTAGACCTGTTGACCGAATTCACAGAGGCCAGCCTAATACTGGGGTGAGCCTTGGCCTTGAATCTGCAGGAGTAGGCTTGCTGCCTGGTACCATGGGACAAGCCTGGTGCTGGGGCAGACCTGGAACCTAAAGTCATGGGAGCAGGTTGGGGCTTATGTCTGTGGAGGCTGGCCTGGAGCCTGGGTCTGAAGGGGTCCTTTAGCCTCCAGCCTGGTGCTGGGATCTTCTGAGCTCTAACTGAGAAAGAAAAGTGGATTCAACATTTTTCTTAAAATCCTACCCAGTAAAATACCAATAAATAAAGAAAGAAAAGGCTAAGGTATGTAAAAAGAAACACAACTGTGATCAGCAGAGGACATGAGCGTGCATATATGAAATCCAAAAGAATCTACAAACTATTAGAATCAATAAGTTAGCTTAATACAATTATATGAATTTAAAGTTAATATGCAAAATCTGAAATCAAAGATGATAGAAACAAATGGAAAATTATTCCATGCCCATGGATAGGAAGAATCAACATTGTTAAGATGTCCATCCTACCCAAGGCAATCTACCAATTTAACACAATACCCATTAAATTACCAACATCATTCTTCTCAGACCTAGAAGCAATAATACAGAAAATCATATGGAAACATAAACAACCATAAATAGCACCCCTCCCCCAAAAAAATCCTTAGCAAAAGAAACAAAGTGGGAAGTATCACACTTCCAGACCTTAAACTTTATTAGAATGCTATAATAATCAAACCAGCCTGGGATTAGTACAAGAACAGTTATATAGATCAATGGAACAGGATTGAGATTTCAGAAGCAAAACCTCAATTTCTCAACCAACTCATCTTTGACAAAATCTCCACTAGCAAACACTGGGGAAAGGAGAACTTATGTAGTAAATGGTGTGCTGGAAAAACTGACTGACCACATGCAGAAGATTGAAACAGGACCCCCTACCTATCACCATACACAAAAATCAACTCTAAATGGATCAAAGACCTAAATGTAATACCACAAACTATAAGAACCCTAGAAAATGCAGGAAACACCCTTATGGAAATTGGAAATGGCAACCAGTTCCTGATCAAATCCCCAAATGCCCATGCAACAAGAGATAAGACAGAAAAGTGGGATCTCATCAAACTGACAAACTTCTGGAAAGCAAAAGAAACCATCAAGAGAGCAGGGAGACAGCCCAAAGAATAGGAAAAATATTTGCCAGCTGTATATCTGACAAAGGCCTAACATCTAGGATCTACAAGAAACTCAAATGTGCCAAAAAGATAAAAACAGACAGCTCTATTGAAAAGTGGGCAAAATATATGAATAGACACGTCTCAAAAGAAGACATATGAGCAGCCAACACATACATGAAAAAATGCAAATTAAAACCACACTGAGATACCACCTAACTCCAGTCAGGATGGCCATCATCAATAACTCAAAAAACAACAGCTGCTGGAGAGGATGCGGGGCAAAGGGGACACTTCTGCATTGCTGGTAGTAGTATAAACTAGTACAACTTCTGTGAGGCAGTTGCTAAAAGATCTAAAAATCAACCTTCCATATGACCCAGCAATCTCCTTTCTGAGAATATACCCAGAGGAACTCAAATCATTCTATGAAAAAGATACCTGCACATGTATGTTTATTGTAGCATTATTCAAAGTAGCAAAAACATGGAGCCAACTGTGCTACCCATCGAAACCGGACTGGATTTTTAAATGCAGTACATATTCACAAAGGAATATTATGCAGCCATAGAGAAGGGCAAAATTATAAACTTTGCAGCAACTTGGATGGATTTAGAGTCTACAATACACAGTGATTTATCACAGAAACAAAGAACTGAGTACCACATATTCTCACTAATAAGTGAATCCTGAATATTACCATAATGCTATAAGAACAGGATTGGCAGTAAGAGAAACTGCCAGGGGAAGGGGAGCACACTTCATTAATAAAGGTACCTGATCTCAAACCAGGTGAAGTGGGGTCCAAAAGGAGGCCCAAACTTTACCTGTATGATGGCCACTTATGTACCTAGTCCTGAATTGTACCCCACATCTTTATTTTATTTTTATTTAAATTTTTTTTTTATTTTAAAGATGTGTGCTACAATTCAGGTTAGGTATACAAATGTTCATTATACAGGTGCCCTAGTTGATGGGGTGTGCCCCTTCCTCCCCTGGCAGTTTTCAAGGCTCACTTATGAGTGAGAACACATGGTACTCTGTTCTTTGTTTCTGTGATAGATCACTGAGTATGATTAACTCTAAATTCATCCAAGTACGAAGTCCATATGTTTGTCCTTCTTTATGGCTGCATAATATTCCATTGCATATGTGAACCAGATATTTTTTATCCATTCCAGCTTTGATGGGTAATATGGTTAGTTCCATATTTTTGCTATTGTAAATAGAACTGCAACAAACATGCGTGTGTAGGTATCTTTATGGTAGAATGTCTTGAGTTCCTCTGGGTACATTCCCAATAGGGGAATTGCTGGGTCATATGGAAGGTCAATTTCTAGTTCTTTCAGAAGTCACCACACTGTCTTCCAAAGAAGTTGCACTAGTTTTCACTCCCACCAGCAGTGTGGAAGTGTTCCTTTTTCTCCGCATCCTCGCCAGCATCTGTTGTTGTTTGTTATATTAGTGATAGCCATTTTTACTGGGGTTAGATGGTATCTCAATGTGGTTTTGATTTGCATTTCTCTGATGATATGTGAGGTTGAACACTTTTTCATGTGTCTGTTGGCAGCGTGCATATCTTCTTCTGAGAAGTGTCTGTTCATGTCTTTTGCCCACTTTTTAATGGGGCTGTTTATTTTTTTCCTTTCTGCACGTTTGAGTTCCCTATAGATCCTAGATGTTAGGCCTTTGTCATTTGGCAAATATTTTTTCCCCTTCTGTGGACTATCTCCCTGCTCTCTTGATAGTTTCTTTTGCTTTGCAGAAGCTCGTCATTTGATGAGGTCCCACTTGTCTATCTTATTTCTTATGATATTAGCACTTAGGGTTCTGATCAGGAATTGGTTACTAGTTCCAATTTCCATTAGGGTGTCTCCTGCATTTTCTAAGATTATTATAGTTTGAGGTTTTATGTTTAGGTCTTTGATCCATTTAGAGTTAATATCTGTGTATGGGGATAGGTAGGGGTCCTGTTTCAGTCTTCTGTATGTGATCAACCAGTTTTCTCAGCACCATTTACCGAATAGGTTCTCCTCTCCCCAGTGGTTGTTGGTGGAGGCTTTGTCTAAGATGAGTTG
>CAUYQG010269492.1:0-36644 GCA_963574415.1 Tarsius wallacei
GCTACCACGCCCGGCTAATTTTTTTGATTTATTGTAGAGATGAGGTTTCGCCTGTCCAGGCGGGTCTCGAACCTGCGGGCTCAGGCAATCCACTCACCTCAGCCTCCCAAGGCGCGGGATTACAGGCTGAGCCACCGAGCCGGCTGAGAAAATGGAATATTAACAAGAGATTGATGGAGCCTCATTTGCCACAATTAGTCTGTAGTAGTATTCACACAGCTAAGAATAAGAAGTCCTAGTTCTAGTGATTTAAGATATAACATGCACAGTCTGTTAGGTTAAATCTTCTGGCATCAGTTGGTTCTTACCTGCTATCAGGCCTGGTGGAACTGTGTAATGAAAAAAAAAATTTTTCTGTGAGTCCAAACCTTGGATTGGAGTACATCTATTTGCAGATGGCCTCAGCAGGCATGCAGGGAATCCACTCTCTGTCTTGACCTCTGATGCACAGGAATGGAGTCATAGTCCTGCATGTTTGGCTCAGGAGCCTGAAACACAGAAGGCAATCCTGGGGTTCTAGAACAAGCACCACCAAAGGGCAGAGTTTCCTCTAACTACAAAAACAGAGAAGATCTGGCTCTGTCTATATAAAAGTCAAACCCAGATTGTCAGTGGTAAAATTTCTAACTAGGTGACTATTTGCTTTCTAGACTTCCATTATTCAGTTTCTAAATGGTCCAGATTCCAAAACAAGAAGTTAGGAAAATCTGAGATAACAGACTTTCATACGAGTGTGTGCATGGGATTCCACAGGACACATTATGGTCTCTTAAAATATTTGAATCTGCAGATGGGTTACTACAAAGTTGACAGTTATATTCTTGAAAACCTTCTAACAACTCTCTAAGATCTTTGAGGGAATTTTGGGTTCCCCCATCATATGATAGTCATGATCCTAGACTCTAAATCCCAGGCTTGTTGTCACTGGCTCATGGGCCTTCACAGATGACAGGTTGTTCTTGGTACTTCTTGGTGGAATGAATACAGATATATTTGAACATGGCATCTATAAGCCTTCCAACAGAGAAACGAAGATGCACAGAAATGAAAGCAATTAGTAAACGAAGCCTCAAAATATTTTCTCTATGAATAGAATGCAAATCAAGTTTTTCCATCATTATTAGACCATTTCTAGACTTTTAAAAAGTCAAATTTTTAAAAAAGCATTTTAAAACCCATTGCAAAAAAGTTGTAAAGACCTGTCATCTTTTCATCTTATTGTCTAGAATTTATGAAGCGGGCTCCCTCTTCCTCTAAGTAACTGATTGAAGAAATTCACAGACCTTTACTGAGATCATGTGAAAATAGAAACCAAGTACTGTATTTCTATCATGAGAAGCATCTTTCTTTCTTCTCCTTTCACTATGTTTGATCATAGATGATGAGATATATAGTTGTAAGGAGACCTGCACATTTGCCTTTCCCAGATAAAATTCTCACTAATATTTTGTCCATCATTCATCTTGACTATTTTGATTTTTTCCTCATTGGTTTTCCTTACCTCATTTATGTAGTTTTCTGCCCAGACTACCTTTTTTCTTCTTTTAAAAATCAATTCTGAAAAAAAAAGGCTGTGAATTCCATAGAGCTGTTCTTTTCTGAGGGAGTGTTTCATTTCTTCTACAAATTCAGGTCATTTGTATTTTGGTTATGAAAGGATAATTTTTCTTCAATAGAATTGTCTCTTCCATCAAGAGAAGAAAGCATAGTATCTTCCCTTCCTACTCAAATTTTAATGCAGAAAATTCTAAACTCATATTTATTGATGGACAGCAGAATCCACAGTAAGTCACAAATTTACCAAAAGAATTCATGGGATTTACTGAGTCAGTAATTCCTAGCTTACTCAATATTCTGAAAAACAAGAACTGGAAGCAGAACATTGAGCTTTGCTTTATAATAACCATACTGGGTTGTTTATGAGGGTCATGTTTGAATTACATATTCTTTCATGCTCATAAGTCAGAGGGGAATAGTAACTCCATCGACTCATCAACTTTTTTAATTCTGTGAAACAAATCCCTCTGGAAAAATGAATATTAATAATTAGACAATATCCAATTAGGGGCCATAGGCCAGAGTTAATCCCTCAACTAAAAAATCCACAAAGCACATGTAATAGTAGAAACTTAAGTTAACAAACCCTATTAACATAAAATTAATGATAATAGTATAGTGTGAGAGATTTCGACTTCCTCCAACTAAGAGCCTATTGACATTTTTTTCTTTTTCATAGGAATTCATTTTCAGCATAAGACTTTAATATTGCCCTTTGAAACAAACATATAATTTTCATTTTACACATTTTAAGAACCCATATTTTATTCAATTCTTAAATATGAGCCTTTTTCCTCTCAAATTAAGAACACATTTAAGCCTATATTTTCTTTTATTTTTACAGAGAAATTACTGGGTCTCCAACAAACTAAATGAGGAATTGCCCTATTCCTGAGTCATTCAGAGATGCCAAACAGACTGAGAATAATTTAGAGTTCTATTAGTGTATCAACTTACCAAAGACTTGAATTTCCATTATCACAGCAGTCTTTAACTTGTAGGAACTCCACTTTACAGAGAAGACAATGGTGGCTCTGATTAGTTAAATGAGTTGCCCAATGTCACCAATAAATATCAGCTGAATGATTCTGGGTGGCAGTATATGAGTCCTGAGCTGACATGGTCGCACCCTGCACCTCTAGCCCCATAGCTTCACCTGCGACCAGTTACCCTGCGACCCGATGAAGCTCCCAAAGCCTTAGTCCTATCATCCGGAGCAGCCAGATGAGAGGAAAATATAAGAGGCAGGAGAAATAGTAAAAATAAAGTCAGTTTCCTTAAACCCAAGCTAATGTTCCTTTAGGATCTGGTCTACAGGCTTTCTTGACTCTTTTACAGTAAAGTAATATGTTTTCATAACACTCTCCTTCATCTTGCTGGAAACTTTGCAGGATATCCGGGACACATCTAAAAAATACTTCTGTGTCTTTCTTATAGAGCCAAAATTGGAGCCTCCATATTCTTTTTACCTGTGTAAACATCTAAATAAAATCGACCAAATGCTACTGGGGAAAAAGGCAATCATTCAGTCTCTGAACAATAAAAGGGCTCCAGATATATTAAGACCTAAATTATACAGTACACACAAGGAGACACAGGCAAGAATAATCTACAAACTGTTCCTTTATGTATAATTCAGTACACAGATGCTTTTTATCTCACTAAATCAGAATTCAATCAGAAGTGCTAAAACTTCATTATTAACCAAATTTCTCCCCAATAAAATGCTTATGCTACTCTCCAGTTCCACAATTTAGAAAATCTTTTCATGGATACATTTGATTGTGCTTGATTTTTTTTTTCTTAAAAGTTTCTAGAAGATACAAATTTTTATGGGATGTCAATGTCATACTCTTAGGTTGGTCATATCTCTTTTGAAGTGAAATAACTGCTTATTTTAGTTGTTAATGGTCATTGGCTATTTAAAATCAGGCACAAAGGGAGAGAAGAAATAATTTTATCTTTTATTCATGCCACACATATTCTCATCAAGTTTCATACAGTGTTTATTTTAGCAAATACAAAAATGTAACCTCAGTAGTTTGAACAATACAGATTTAAAACAACAATGAAACACCAGTTTTAACCCATCAAATTGGCAAGGCTTAAGAAGAGTGATAATGCTGTGTGTTGGCTAGGGTGTGGAGAAATGGGCATAATTTTGCTCAGCTGGCAGGATTTTAGAATTGGTACAGCATGTCTCTAGAGCAATTAAGCAACATCTGGCAAAACATATTAAAATGCACCTAGCTTTTTCTAGGAATTAGTAAGGAAAACATTAGAGATATGCATCCTGAGATTTTTCTCGTGCAGTTATTTAAAGTAAGAAATTGTAAAAAAATTCAATAATTGTGGATTAGTTAAGTAATTGTGTTATACCTAGATTATGTAAAAATCATGTCATACAAGAATATCTGACATGAGAGGATATTCACTATTCTTATACACCTTTTTTTTTTTGTTGAGTTGGAGTCTCAGTCCATCGCCTAGGCTGGAGTGCAGTGGCTCACAGCCACCCCAGCGTCAACCTGCTGGGCTCAGGTGATCCTTCCGCCTCTGCCTTTCAAGTAGCCAGAACTATAGGCTCGCACTACCACACCCAGCTAATTTTTTGATTCATTGTAGAGATGAGGTCTCGCCAAGTTGCCCAGGCTGTTCTCAAACCCATGGGCTCAGGCAATTCCCTCATCTCGGCCTCCCAAAGTGCTGGGATTACAGGCTTGTGCCACCAAGCCCAGCCCTTATACAGCATTTATTTTTAAGTGAAGAAAAGGAGTCTGTGGAAAAGTATGTTCAGTGTGATTCTGCACTACTCTATTGAAATCTATTTCTGGAAAAAAAACACTCCAAAATGTTATCTGTGGTTTAAGCTGTGTAGTGAATTTCAGACCGTTTCTTTCTTTTGAAAAATTTATTTTTCTTTTTTTCTCTTCTCTTTCCTTCCTTTTCTCTCTTCATTTGTTCTTGCTATTCCTCTTTGTTGTAACAAAATTTGGAATAAGCAAAAAAGGATTTCTAAGTATCGCCAATGGAAAACTACATTGTTCCAGACATAACTTTGCCTTTAGTTATTTTACAACTCTGTAAATTGTAGAAAGCTGAGAGACATGCAAAAAAAATTTTTTTGTCTTTAGACATGCAAATTAATCATCTTCAGTGAAGATTCAATTGTCAGCTTTCTTTTCTGTGGGTAAAACCAGGTTCCTATCCATTTATAAATTAATTTTAACATTCTTTTACTTCATATAAACTTGTGCTCTTTGACTTCTCCTTTTAACTGATTATAATATCTTTTCTGGTTTTCTCATACAATTTTTCCCTCATATAATGAATAGACTAAATAAAATATTTGACAAGTGTTCAGTTTACATTTGTATGAGGTTCATGATTTTACCTTTTTTGAAAATTACCCTTGAGCACTGGTTTCCTACTTTTATAAATTAAGCATATGTTGCTTTTTATTAGAGTAGCAAAACAACACTAAATGTGATTTAAACGACTACATTGTGACACAGCTCTATATTACTATGGCAAAATGGCATTTTTTATAAAACATTTCACATTGATTTTTTTTCTTAATATTTCTACAAATAAATTTAATCAATATTTATTTCACATAGTATTTTCAGATCAATATGCAATATTGGAAGGTTATATAAAGACAAATAAGACAATGGCCATAATGTTAAACATCTTGTAATCTCTACTATTTTCATACTAAATATCAGCATATCTACTATTTCATTATTAAGTATCTAAAAATATCAACTATATCAATATCTACTTTTTCAAAATGGCTTTGGTCATGTGGCTTGATGCCTACACGGCAGAAACGATGCATTGTCGCGAAGGAACAGAGGCTGATTGGATTACAGATTAACCAAACAGGCACTAGCAGATTGATGCCGTCTTAAGTATTCACAGAAAGCTATTTGCCTTCAGAATCTATTACAATAAAGTCCATAGCAGAATGAAGAGTTAGATATGGTGGCAATAAAAAAGCATAAGATACATGACTTTGAGTGGGCAAGGCAAATCAACTGCGGTTACACATAAAATATAACCCACACTAGGTTGGAGAAAATCCTGACCTTGGTCATTGCAGGCTTTGTTTCAATAATAAATTATCTTATATGTATACAAAATGAGTCTCCTTTTGTTTTTTGTTTAGATTCCATAATATAGGAATATAAAGGGAAATGTTTTTGTTAGGTGTTTGGAGGAACTTCTTCCCCAGTCTCTTGGTTTTCTTGAGGAGAAGTTTGTCCTAAAATCTTCTAGCTTCTTGTTCCTCACCTACTCTTTCCCTTGAAGATGGGATGAAGGGAAGGTTGGGGATTGACCGGGAGCATTAAGCCAGTGGCTTTTCCTGCACAAGGAAGGAAACATCAAAAAGGGGATGAAAGCCTTTTTGCTCTCACCAGGATGACTGGCTGGACTCCACAGCAAAAGCTCTGGGGGAGCTCTTTGGTCTGGAAACTCTCACTTCATGGAGGGAAATGCTGCTTCTCTTCCTTGGTCATAGCATCTTGAATGCAGATTGTGCTGTGGTCATCAGCTTTCAGGTGCCATTCATGTCAATTTGTAAGGGCAAAAACAAGACTCTAGCCCAGGCATCACTGCATACTCACTGCTAATAGTTACTATGATTTGAATGTGTCCCCCAAAAAGCTTATGTTGGAAAGTTAATGTCCATGCCACAGTGTTGGGAGGTAGAGTCTAAAGAGAGGTGTTTAGGTCATGAGGGCTCTACCTTCATAAATGGATTATGCCCATTATGCAATTTCTTGCCTCTCTCTCACCTTTTCTCTTCCCTTTCACCAGGGGACAACCCAGCAAGAAGGCCCTTGCAAGACATCAAGTCCTAATCTTGGATTTCTCTACCTCCAGAACTGTGAGACAATAGATTTCTGTTTATTATGAATTACTGTCCTGTTATAGCATCGCAAAATGAATTAAGACAGGAGGGAACCAACATTAAGCAAAGGTGAGTCCTAATATTTTTACGTCACTAGATTAGTTAATATCCATGGCTGCTTCTCTCTTTCTGAGGCCCATAAATAACTATCTTTACTTAGTGAGATCTAAAAATAACTGACATTCATGTACCACAACAATGTATTTTGCCTCTCAGACCAATACATTTCCTGATCTCTATGAAGCACAAACTCTATGAGGAAGTCTCCCCTCAATTTGAATGACTGCTGGTTTCAATAGTCTATCATATCATAGATCTTTTTTTTGGTAACATCAGGTAGAAACAAATCTCTTTCAATTTCCCTAGCTCCAACAGCAAGCATTTAAACCCTAGAGGTCTCCAAAATAAATATAAAATGTATTTCACAGCAGGCAGAAAGGCATCAAGATTTTCAGAAACTCCTCTCAGTGCTTTTGAACATCTTAAAGTCCTCTGCCATCACACGTGAGCCTATTTGTCTGCCTTTAATGACAAATTCTAGGTCACAACTTTTACTTCATCTTACTCCTTTGTTAAACAATTGACCTCTCTACTTAGAATTTCCCATTAAAATGTGAATTTTGACACTTTTGTTAGTCTTTTCGATGTTTTTCTGTTTTTTGTTTTTTTAGAATTTTGAATTAAAATCCCATGTTATAACATTTAATTTTTTAATGCTTATAGTTTCTTCTATAAAAAAGTAATATTTTAAATAACAGAAAATCTGAAAAATATTGAAAGACATTCAGAGAGGATGAAAGAGAGAAGTCATCTGTATTTCTTAACAGCTATAGACATTTTTGGGTATGTTCTTATGAGTTTTTCTCACTAAGATTATAATATGAAACAGTTAAAAAATTTTTTCTTTAACAGCGATGTGTATAGATTTGTGTTACAAAAGTATAACTAAAAGGGTCAAATTTGTCTCTTATTTAGCTTCTTCTCCAGCTGTCTGTGTTTGTCCCACCTTTTTCTGTGTTTATTCCATGATTCATCCATTGAAGACCAGTGAGAGAAAAGGGATTCTAAAAACAAAAATAGAAAGTAATGTTTAAAGCTAATGAATGGCTAGAGATTTTTTTCTTGTTTTGTTTGCTGTTAGGTTACTTTTTTCTCACTCAGGGTGAGCAGCGTTGCTAGTTGACTATTTCATCAAACATGCCAAGAATGTGAAATTAAAGCTGAATAATATCTGGAATTCCAAGTGACCTGAATTTTTTTACTTAAAAATGATTCTTTATTCTTATTTTAAAAAGAAATACATGCTTATTACTGAAAAATCAACAAACACAGAGGAACACAAATAATTTTTTTTTCAAAAAGCAAGTATCAAACAGGATGTCATCTACCACCCATTTCTACAGAGACAATGTCACTTCTTTAGGTATATGTGTTAAATCTGTAAATATATGTTATTAAAATGTTTATTCCAGACTCTCTTCTAGGTATGACAGTAAATAAGACAGAAAATGTCTCTGTTCACAAGTAGCTTACATTCTGGTGGAGGGAAGCAGACAATAAACAGAAAACAAATTGTGGGCAAAATAACTTTATATCGTGATTAGATTGCCATGAAGGAAATGAACAGAGTAACTTAGTGGCAGAAAAGGGGGAATCTCTCACTCTCTCTTCCTCTCTCCCTCTCTTTATCATCTATCACTACCTACCTACCTATCTATGTGTGGATATATGTGAGCTCTAATGATTAAGTTTGCAAACTTATCCTAGAAAAAGTGTTACATACCTCATTGATGAATATCACTATGGTCACCTTTGAAGCACTCCCCTTGGAAAGATATGCATCAACATCAGCTCCTAGTCCACCCATCAAAGTAATTTTGGAACTCTTTTTCTGGAATGGCCATCAGAGCTGTCATCGTGTTATTCTTGATGTCCTGAATGCCATCAAAATGTCTTCCTTTCAATATTTCCTTTATCTCTGGGAAAAGAAAAAAGTCATTGAGGGCCAGTTCAGGTGAGTTGGGAGGGTGTTCCAATACAGCTATTTGGTTATTGGCTAAAAACTCCCTCACAGACAATGGTATGTGAGATGGTGCATTGTCATGATGCTGCTTTGGGACTATTTTTGCATACACCTTTCTCATGCCAAGATTTTCAGTTAAAATTTTAACTGTTTCTCTATTGATGTTTATTTGGTCTGCTATGCTTTTCGCAGCCAAAGATTTTGATGCACAATCTTATAAATTTTTGCAATGTTTTTGTCAGTACTGCTTATTACTGGCCATCCTGACCTCTCTTCATCAGTGAAATTTTCTCTCCCCTCAGGAAAACGTTTAATCCATTTGTACACTGCTATTTTCTTCATGGCATTATCCCTGTAAACTTGGACTAACATGTCCCTGATTTCATTTCCACTCTTGCCGAGTTTAACAAGAAATTTAATGTTTGTACATTGTTCTAGTTCAAACTCTAACATTCTTGCTACAGCAGCTCTGATGGCCATTCCTGAATAAGAGTTCCAAAATTGCTTTGATGGGTGGACTAGGTAGGTGATGGCATCAGCACATAGCTTCCCAAGGGGAAGGAGACCATAGCGATGTTCAGCAATTAGGTATGTAGCACTTTTTCTAGAATGAGCTCATGAACTTAATTGTCAGATCTCATATTTTCTGCTTTGTAACTTCTTTTAAATTTTTGTTTCTCCACTGAGGGACGTAGAACTGTATTCCCTTCTAAGGGGAGAATTAAGGCAAATTTTAGAAGTGTCTTCAAGTCATGGAATCATGGCTGAGTGACATTAACCAAATAAGTTTTCTGTTATGCATCTTAGTTTTCTTGTTTGTTTAAAAAGGACACACAGTCTTTTTCTCTGAACTTGTGTTCCATGAAAGGATTTGAGGGGTCTCCTAAAATATTGTGAGAACTTTTCTTAATATTTATAGTATCCAGATAGATGGTGAAGGATTTTGTTTAAATCTCAAAGAACTCTACAAACTCTCAGTCAAAAACTGCTGGATTTAATGTCCAATGCCCTCTTTCATTCCAACATTTCATGAAATCTTTGCTATGGGAATTTGGGAGCTGTTGACATCCTGATGATGTCAGGATGCATCCATATTTATGATGACATCACATCTGGTATATTTGGATCAGTTCAGGTTTGGAACAATATTTTGGAGTTTCAAAATATTCTAATCTCTTAATCTCTGCAGGTGTTCATTTCTGCTCTTGCAGAGTGGGTTTACTTTTACAGTTGTGCCTCTGAATAAGGAATCACATACACACATATGTTCAATCTCAGTTGTGACGAATTCTAAAAGCAGGACTAAAAATGGCTACACAATCATATGCTATGGTCTGGAATATAATAATTTTAATTACTGATCACAAAACAAATAAAGTATGTGTATGTCGGGAGCTATGAAAATGAGAGACAGCTGCCTTAAATCTTACTAGACCAGGCAGGATAAGTATAAACAAACACACCAACAAACAAACAGCAAACACCACAATGATGAAAGTAGCCCTGGTCTTTAGGGTGGCGCTGTAGACTTTTTAAAAATTCCTTTATGTGTGCGTTTTTCATTCTAAAAAATAAATGTGGCAATTCCTTGTAATTCACTCTTTCCAGTGGAAAATGTAATCAATGGTAACTGTATTTATTTATGCAGATTTTATAACCCATTGACATCCTCAAAATGAGTTTTCCAACATCTAGAAAGAAAACTCTCCAATACATGCCAAGGAATTTAAAAGTATCCTCCTATTGATGTGTATTATACACTGAAACTGACACTGTGTCAAAGAAAAAACATTTATGTTCCTTCACTGACGTGCTGTGCATGCCCATTCATTTTTTTTTTTAATATTGAGTGTTGGCATTGATTCCTCGCTCCTGAAATCAAAGAGAATAGAGCTCTAGATTTTAGATTAAGAAAGAAAACTCAGATGCATGGATTTTAGTGACAAGAAAGAAAATATCTCAAGACCCCAAGCTGGAAGCCTGCTGACTAATTGCATTTTCTAGCTCATTATGTTGGTAACTATAATTCATTGCATGGACAAGTACAGCTCAACCTATAATATATGTACATATCAAATTTCTGTAAGTTGATTGGTATTTAAAACCCACTTTTAATACTCCCTTGCTCAAACTCTGAGAAGGCAGGTATTTGATCTACCACATTTAATGTTGAGTTCCAAGTATTAATACAATGCCTGGCATCTATAGAGACCTTAATAGTAACTACTTGACTGAATACATAAATGAATGGCTGAATAAATTAGATAACTAATGGAGATACAGTAGTAGAAGACATTGCTAGTTAAGATTTCCAGTGACTTCTTTGATTTGTGTTGTATACATGTACATTTCATGATATCAGTTCTCAAACTCTCTTAAATACTCTAGTGATTCTTCTATTCGAGAATCCTATTTTTTCAGTTTTGTTAATAACTACAGTTGATAACTTTGTGCAATAAATCTGCAAGATTTTATTTTTTATTTAGACACGAAATGACTAAGAAATGTTACTGTTTTTTGGCAGCTGAACATGCCTGTCATCAGATAACTTTGGTCTGTGCAATTATTCTGGAAATTCTTAAATCATGCTGTGGCTGAGGAAGCCCAAACCAGGAAGGGACAAGGGTCTGGGGAAACGTCCCTGGTTAGTCATCAAAAGCCAAAGATTTTTCCAAAGATGACTGGGAGCTCCAGCTTGGTTTGGACAGAAACAGAAACCAGTGTTATAAATGAGTGGTTGCTGCAAGAATGGAGGCAGCCTGGGACGCTCCAAACTGAGCAGGCAAAGGTGATGTGATATCTGGGTTAGGGCACAGGTGAAAAGCTACAAGACAAAGGCTGACCTTATAACAAAACATCAACCATGGAGCTTCTATTTTGATCTGTCTGGACCAGGCCATAGTTTGGAGGAGGGCACACATAGGCACCCAGGAAAAATTCAAGATAATCTGCCCTCCACCAGCTCTATGATGTTGAATCCAATTCCAGATCACAAGGTTAATTTCATATTCCACGTGAGGGGGAGGAAGGCTGAGGGTTTCAATCTGCCTTCTGCTCCATGCTAGAATGGCTCAGGGACCCTGAGCAGTTTATCTGTAGGTGATGGGCACTGGGCACTACAGCTGAGAGTTGACAGGGGCAAAGTCTGACAAAGCCAGTCCATCAGGGAGTTGACACCAAGTCTTTATTCCAAGAATTCTCATCCATTTGTAAAGAAAGTCTAAGTACCATTGTCAATAGTAAGAGAAATGCACAATGTGTAGATTTGCAGCCCAGCTCTACACCGCTCACAAAAACTGTATTTCTCTTTGGGCTCCACCCCCCCCCCCCACAAGTTTATTATTTAGGTAAGAGCTTGTTTTAAAAAAATCTGGATTTAGGATTTTATTTGAAAATCAAAAATGATTATTTTTTATTCAAAGAACTATTTCCAAGGGAGCTGGGGCTTCGAAGGGTGCTATTGCAATAAAGAGAGATGGCTATTGCAAGAGAGTGAATGCTGGAGAAATTTAGGTCTGCAAGACTTCAAGAGTCTCAAGAGTTATGCAAAAGATTTTTGTTGTTGTTGTTGTTTTGGTTTTGGTTTTTGAGAGAGAAGTAGATAAACCTAGAACTGGGTGTGAGGTAGTGTGATGAAAGTTTGGCTTGGTCAGACTCTAGATCAGGGAATGTTTATCCCCTAGGCCAATCTGTTCAACCTGTTCTCAGGAGAAGTTGTGCGCTAATGATGACTGAAGGTGGACAGAGTTCAATGACCTGGGAGAAGGAGAGAAGCTTTGTTTGTTCCAATTGGTCAGTTGAGGCCAGCAGTTCAGCTACTCCTTTATGAGTAAAGAGAAAGCAGCTTAGTTTGTGCCCTGTTTTATCCTAGATAAACAAGGGGGCAGACATCTGTAAGTCTTATCTAAGTCCTATGGGGAAGGGTGGCTCTTTGCAGTGAGCCCTTTTCCATAACACAAAAGAGTGCAGGAGCCCTTGAACTGCTACTGGGTTCCAGGATCCCAGGACTCAGCTCGAATTTAACATGGCCAAGCTCAACTCTGGAGCAGGCTTTCCTCTGCTAGGGTCTCACATCACTCCAGAAGAGTGTGAGAGCTGCTGCAAATCCTGGTCCCTGCTTCAGGTGGCTGCTCTTTTCTCAGGTCTGTGCTTGTTCCTGTGGGCCAATGAAAAGAAAAGAGAAGAGGACATCATGGAAGCCACATCCGTAAGGGCTTGCTTATTGGCCCATTCCCAGGACATCAGCATGACCAAACTCCAGCCATCTGGACCACTACAGGCAAATGGCCTAACTTATGTGAATTTAGGAACTTCTCTCTCTGCTGCATACATTCCCAATAGTGAAATCTACTTATTAGGTCACATATATTGAGGGAATACAGAATCTCGATTCCATGAACCCTAAATTTCTAGATGACTAAACTTTTTCTCTCTTTATCATGTTAGCACAGGGGTTGTCTTGGCCAAGGTCAGCTAGTGTGGTCATACAAATTATCCTTATAATGATCTAATGATGAATAAAAGAAAGGAGGTGATATCTCTGTGCAAACAACCACCAAGAAGTACAGTAGCATTTTTTTCTGCATACATTAAAAAAATAAAGATCTATATGATGCCAGGCCATTGGCATGGAAGGCAGGAGAGGCTAGCTCAAATAAAATATACTGTTTCTGATTAAGAAAACACTTTTTTATTCATATAAAGTATTTATTAGGTATTGGATTTTATAAACTGTTTGGTCCTGGAGTCTTTATTTTAAAAAGGTTATTCTGAATGCATTACCGAGTATCCTGTGGAATATTTCACATAAAAGGAAGCCAAAAATGTATAAATGTAAACAGGCTAATTGTATGCAGATATAAATTATGGATGTTGGTCTTATGAAAAAGCATTGCTGATTTGCAGGGGTCTTACTCAGCAGGTCTGTGTCTTGTCTAAGGGGATATTTAGTATGGCTGTGATGTGCAGAATTTAAAACAAAACTTTGAATTCTGGAGAATAAAATATAGCCCAATTGTGTTAAGATCATACTGTTGGGAGAATGAGGTTTTTATCTTATTTTATTGCTGTTGACGTCGACACTCATTAGCTCTGTTATCCTACATGTGCTCTTGTCTCCAGATACTGTGCAAAGGCAAAGGTTTGGGAAGGGCTGTTTATGGTTCTGTGATGCTTCTCAACAGTCACTGCTGGTGACACTGTCCCCAATACTCCACATGGTTTTCATTGCTCAAGAGGGCATGTCATACTCACAACTAAATTTAGGGAGACATCTGGAGTCTCAGGTGATCTAGATTACCAAAGATTCCCCCCCCCACTCTCCCCACTCACAAGACAGAGAACATGAAACTTATAAATGACGCTTTAAGACGAATGGTGCAAATGGAATGAACTGTGATATGATTACTCCTTATGATGGAAATTTGCCATGTCACCACAAATGTTTATTTAAATTGTACCAATAACTTTAACCTTGAGTTCAAGAAACTACCCATCCTATCCCAAGGCACTGAGGAAATAGGAAAATGAACAACTTCATAAGTGTAAAATAATTGGCCTAATATTTTATGATATATGACACAAAACACAGAGATTTATGTGGACAGCATAAACCTGTAGCTGACATGTGATATAAATGCTTCATTGTAAATAATTAACTAGAGCAGGCTGACTTGCCTTTCCATATATCAACTACTTGTTAGTCCAAGAAAGAACAGACTGAAAATGTGAACAATGACTTTTTGTCCTTATTCTAAATTGTGAGTAGTAAACTTAGTGTTCAGAAACAATAAAAGTTTCCAGGGTCTATAACAGTAAAATATACTTTGAAATAATTTTTAATGCAGTCTAAAGAAGGCAGTCTAGGTTTTAACTCTCTGGAGAAATGGAATGTATTGTATAGCAGAGTTCTCTTACATGATCAAATAAAAAACACACGGATCTGCACTTTTCCTTGAATTGTGATATTTGTAGCCAAGTCACTCACCAAGAGAATGTTTTATTGTAAACATCAGAGGCTATAGAACAGGTTATCTGGAGGAAACTTGGTCTTGATCTTGGTTCTTTTTTTGTTTTGTTTTTTGAGTTGGAGTCTCACTCCGTCGCCCAGACTGGAGTGCAGTGGCCGCTCCCGGCCACCGCAGCCCGACCTGCTGGGCTCCGGCGATCCTTCCGCCTCAGCCTTCCAAGTAGCTGGAACTACAGGCGCGCGCTACCACGCCCGGTAATTTTTTTTGATTTATTGTAGAGATGAGGTCTCGCTTGCCCAGGCGGGTCGGTTCTTTTTTGTAACTTGCTCTTCTCCATATTGCTACTCTTTGTCTTCCCTGGTTGAAGAGCTCCTTATAATGAATTTCTCTTCTCAGCAACCTCAAGATAGCTTAGCCAGGACTCAACATTCAGGGCATGCCCAGCCAATTCAATGGGTTACCTAATTTGAATGAACTAGATTGCACTAAAGTGTTGATGTATAGGTTTCTCTGTGCTGATATACTTAGCTTCAAAACTGAACTTTGAGCTAGCACTGTGGGGTCATCTATTTGGAAAATGTTCATTGAGTGTTTACTGTAAGCCACAGTGACACAAAAATGTTCTCTTAATTATCCTGCAATATATACATTAGCCTAGGTTAAGAAGACAGGAATTAGGATCAGAGAAGTTAAGAATTTGCTGCTATGTTATGTTGTTCTTTATATTTGGTTTTGGATATTGCCATGTACAAAGTAGTCAGTCAAGTAGGGGCCAGCAAATGATTTGGTTAATGTAAGAGGTGTGGACAGACAAATCTCGTTCCAATCTGAAGTCCTGATAATCTGGTTTGATCATCTGTATTGCCTGAATTGTCCAGATAATTACCAATAAGACCCTCCTTCTTGTGTTGGATAGACCCAGCTTTGTTATTTTGAAAACTGGAGATATCCATGTTTTTCACAGAAAATACTGCCATTTCCTGTTAGTTTAGATCTAAAAGAGGTTCCTGAAAGTGTTGGAGGATGGTATGACTTTTAGTTTAGTTATAAGGTACTTACTTCCCTCCCCCATCCCAAGTCAGTTCAGTAGGCCCCATCAGAGTCTTCCTGAGACAAGCATTCACTGTGGGAGAATAAAGCCAGTGAGTTAATGGTGAGTTAGAAGACATAACTAATCACTGACTTGGTTGGACAAATTTTCTCAGCTCAAAAGGTAGACCCACTTATCGAAATCTAAAGTTTTTAAAAAATGTTATTACTATTAACATAGCTCTGTAAATTTAACCAAAAAACCCTGTTAATAATGAGTATAGTATCTGAAAATTATTGCTATAATAACTGGAACTCAATAAAATTTTCAAGAAATTTGATGGCTTATTTTCCCTTGATAAAAATTCTACTTGTATATAAAAAACTTTTGATGTTGTAAAAATGCATTAATAGGATTCTGGAAAGCCACTTCCTTATGGGGCACCTAAAAGCTGAATTATCAAAGGGAACCCAGAAAAGTGGGGGAAATTCTTTTGAACTTAGAAAGGCTTAATGAGCTCATCTTTGACTTTTCAGCTACTGATAGTCTGCAAATGAGCTGAGAGCTGGGGTCGTTTCACAGGCAGGAAACTGGACTTTGGTGGACAGTCACAAAAAAGTGCACAACCTTTTATTCAAGAAAAGATGAAGAGCTATTTCTGGATACTGGAAGTGCTAAGGTAATATCCACATCCCCCAGGGAAGAAACAGCTCTGAACTCAAGGTTATCTAAGCATCTAGGAGAGTAGGCCTAGTTGTTAGTTTAGACTGGTAAGTGACAAAGGAAATTTCATCAAAGCATCAATCACAATGTTTTTATTCTTTGTGTGACTTAATTCTCCAGTTGAGTTAGGACCATAAATGTAGATTCTTCTTTACCATCAAATATATGAAATGTATAATTTAATTACATTAAATGTATAATTTGGGGATGAAGTCTATTCCCTTTTTTTTTCAAGTTTACTACCCTTATTAATTCCATCTAGAAATGGGAAGAATTGATGACCCTTATTTAGCTGCCAAAACCACCTGATTCTACCATCCTTAGTTACAGAGTCATATCAACTACCAAAAATTTAAGATCCTAAAAATAAATTATGAGCACTAGACACCAAAATATATACATAATATATGATAGCACTTCACATTAAAATGTTGAATGCATTTAATTATAAGGTAAATAAGAAGAAGTCACTTTGTTGAAAATTTCAGTACTCCTGTGTTTGGTCGGGAATCCATGAGATAGTTATAAAATGAAAAGTAGAGGCCAACTGACTCAAAAATGCAAAACGTGTGTGTATGATGCTGGTATGAAAAGAAAGCCTAGCTTGTCTTATGAGAAATATCTGTTTGATCCTTTTGACTAAAAGAAACTGTTCAGGATCAGTTATTCATTCCACTGCATGAACAATGGAGCTTACAGAGTATGTGTAAACTGATGATTTCTGTTGATTTACGTGATTTGCGTCTAATTTATTCATCAGTGAGTACTGAATAAATACATATGAAACAATATTTTAAATATGTGAACCTAATATATAATGGATTTTTGGTTACTCATCCTAGCAGTCATAACCTCAAAACTTAGGACGTGCTATTCAGAATTCAGGAAAGTTTCAGCCCTTGTATAATATGCTACCATGCTGGACACAGACAAGATACAAAAGAGTATAAATTGGTTGACTAATTTCAGAAATATAAGTGTACCTCAGACTGTTCTTAAAAACTAAACATTCTTTCTTACACACAGTGTCTCTGATATGTTTTTTACACACATCTGTTGACACAGTTCCTACTTTTCTATTTTTTTTAAGACTTGAAAATAGTTCTTTCATCTTAACAGCATGTGTCCTTAGATTTCTTTAGCTTCTAATTTCCCTCATACTATGAGGAAAAATCATATGTTATGACTAGGACTTGGGCCAGCCCTCTGGATTCCCAACTCAGGCTCTGCCGATGACTTCATACAGGTCAATTCTTTCCCACCTCATAGCTTCAATCTCCACCACACCTTCTTGGAAATGACAACACAGAGCAAGAAAGAAAAAAAAAAAAAGCTATTGAAAAAGCTATTGTTAAATAGAATGTTCTTCCTTCCACATTATAGCCATTTTTAGATAATGAACACTTATATAAGACATCGTCTTGATCCAGTTGTGATTAGACCAAATATGTATTTCTATATAGAAATATACCTCTTATGACATACTGTTGACACACCACTTTTTATCCTTCCTTTATCTCTTTACTTGCCAATGTTATTGTGTAATTTTCCTGCTTAACAGATTTGGCCCAAAGCAAAGCCACAGAAAACCAAACTAATAATGTTTCCTACTTGTATATTAAATTTCAGCTTGTAAAACTTTTAGAGAATTTTTACACATGTATTGTCATAACAACTTCGCAAAGTACGCAAGAGAAATGTTATTATTCCCATTTTACAGACTAGAAGAATCAGAGAGGTGAGTGACTTGGCCAAGGTCATATATCAAGTAAGTGGTGGAGCAAGTGGTCAGGTATAATGGTTCCCAGCATGGAAAGGAGTGTGTCTTGGGGCACATCATAGCGCATGTGGAGAAGCCATTGTTGAAGCATGTGTATCTCCCTAGATGTTAAATTTACTCAATAGTAATAGCAATTTCTTTCTGTCCTCCCTCCCTTTCTCCTTTCTGTCTTCTTTTTTCCTTCATCTTGCCCTTTCTTCCTTCCTTCCTCCCTCCTCCTTCCCCTCACTCCCTCCCTCCATTCATCTATCTCTCCAAACCCCTTCTCTCCTTCTGTCCCTCTCCTCTCTTTGTCTTCCTTCCTTCATCATCTCCTCTGTATGTCTCTCCTCACCTCCTTCCCTTTCTCTTTCCTGCCCTTCATTCTTCCCATCTTTCTTTCAACAAATATCAATGAGCATCTACAATGTCCTAGACACTCTTCTAAAGATTGAAGATACAATGATGAAGAAGAGGGAAAAAAATAGTCAGGCTAGGGTGTGGAGTACTGTGCAATCACTCTGAACTTTTCATCTCAGCAATATAACAGAACAAATGTTTATTTCTTGCTCATGGAAGTCTCATGCAGGTTGATGTGCTCCTTCTACTGGGGGCTAAACCATCTGAGAAAGGTAGCTTCCAAACAGTCATGGTGGCAGGGGATATAGGGACAGAGGAGAAATTCTGGCTCTTAACTGTTTGGTTCAGAGGTGTCATGAGTCCACACGGCCCCAGCCTGACTGGCAGGGAGACCGGGAAATATTTGATGAGGAAACTCTCCTTTCTACAGCCTTTGATCTTCTGGAGCATTTTGTCTGTGGGTTGGTGGAGATACAGATAATTAACAAGTGAGCATATAAATAATTGCCAATGCTGAGAGGTACAATGAAGAAAACAAGCAGAAACAGATAACAGACAGAACCCATTAAAAATTGGGGGTGGCTCAGCCTGTAATCCCGCGCCTTTGGGAGGCTGAGGTGAGTGGATTGCCTGAGCCCGCGGGTTCGAGACCCGCCTGGGCAAGCGAGACCTCATCTCTACAATAAATCAAAAAATCAGCCAGGTGTGGTAGCGCGCGTGCCTGTAGTTCCAGCTACTTGGAAGGCTGAGGCGGAAGGATCGCCGGAGCCCAGCAGGTCGAGGCTGCGGTGGCCGGAAGCGGCCACTGCACTCCAGTCTGGATGACAGAGTGAGACTCAAACTCAAACTCAAAAAAAAAAAAAAAAAATTGTAATACTCAATATATACTGATAACAAAAGATGAATACAAGTCACATTTGACTTCTGCAATTACAAGAGGTGCTCAATGTGGTTACCATCAATGTCCAGATACTTCTGGTTATGGCAAACATCTCTTAAAATTTGTACATATTCTGTTGGCACCCCAGTATATGATGGGCTATTTATTTATTTATTGAGCTGGAGTCTCACTTTGTTGCCCAGGCTGAAGTGCAGTGGCACACTCACCACCACCCCAGCGTCAACCTGCCAGGCTCCGGCAATCCTTCCACCTCAGCCTTCCAAGTAGCCAGAACTATAGGCGTGTGCTACCATGCCTGGCTAATTTTTGATTTACTGTAGAGACAGGTCTCGCCCGGGCTGGTCTCGAACCCACAGGCTCAGGAAATCCACTTGCCTCGGCCTCCCAAAATGCTGGGATTACAGGCTGAGCCACCAAACCCAGCCTATTTATTTATTTTTTAAAGACAGGGTCTCACTATGTTGACCAGGCTGGAGTGCAGTGGCTACTCACAGGCACATTCATAATGCACTACAGCCTCAAACTCCTAGACTCAGCGGTTCTCCCACCTCAGTCTCCCAAGTAGCTGTATGAGCACTAGCCACCAAGTTCAGCTTCTATGATGAGTTCCCTTTTTTTTTTTTTTTTTTTTTTTTTTGTGTCTCACTCTGTCGCCCAGACTAGAGCACAGGGGCTCCCGGCCACCACAGCCTCGACCTGCTGGGCTCTAGCAATCCTTCTGCCTCAGGCTTCTAAGTAGCCGGAACTATAGGCGTGCGCTACCACACCCGGCTAATTTTTTTTTTTTTTAATTTATTGTAGAAACAAGGTCTTGTCAAATTGCCCTGGTGGGTCTCGAACCCGCAGGCTCAGGCAATTCACTTGCCTCCCAAAGTGCTGGGATTACAGGCTGAGCCACCAAGCCCAGCCCGAGTTCCCTTTTTTAAGGATATTGACCAGATATTCAACTCCTTAATTAATAAAATAAGACATGCCTGAAATTGGGGAACCAAGCCAGATAATTATTTTAGATGCTTGCTCAAATCATAAACCAGTAAAAGTTCTACTACTAACCTTGAAGACAGGAAACGAATCACACAGACGCAAGGAACTCATCATGCAACAGCAAACATGCCTCAATTTTTAGTAACTGCACTTATAATGGGATGGGCTTTCCAAAGCCCTCAGCTGACAGTTTAGGGACATAAATCTGAATAAGTGCTGTATCAATTCTGTGGTAAATACAACCCCGGGGGTAGGCTGTAGACCTTTTTTTTTTTTTTTGAGTTGGAGTCTCACTCTGTCACCCAGACTGGAGTGCAGTGGCACGCTCCCGGCCACCGCAGCCTCGATCTGCTGGGCACCGGCGATCCTTCCGCCTCAGCCTTCCAAGTAGCTGGAACTACAGGCGCACGCTACCACGCCCGGCTAATTTTTTTGATTTATTGTAGAGATGAGATCTCGTCAAGTTGCCCAGGCGGGTCTCGAACGGTTGTAGACCTTTAAAGGGAAAAATATAATTCTTTTCTAACCTCTGCCCCCCCTTTTCTCCTCTGAGTAGAACACGAGAGGTACTTCTGCCAAAATTCAAGCTGGAGAAGAACTACAATCTGGTTGAGCCCCTGAAGTCCATGGGGGTCACGGCGCTGTTTGACAAGAACGGCAACATGGCAGGAATCTCAGACCAAAGGATCACCATAGACCTGGTAACTGCTCTCATAACCACTCTCTGTCCCCTTTCCATAGTCTACCTCAGCACAGTCTCACCTCCACCTGTCCTTCCTATCCCACCTTCAATCTGACTTTCCAGGGTGGGGTGCTGAGTCTGCTCCTATGTCTGGCTGGGGGCAACACAGGATGCCTGGATGTGTAGCTGCTATCCAGGGAGCACGGAACATGGCAGATGTTTGGTGGGCAAGGCGGTCATAGGGAACACCCTTGGGCAAGACCCACTCCTGCTGACACCAGAGGCAGGGGACACACATACTCTGGTCTGTGAAATAGCTACTCGCAGCCAAATTGGGAGAAATTCATTAAACACACACAGAGAACCACACTATGTACACATTTAACTTAACGAACCAATAGTAGGCATTCAGCAAAAAAGAGAACACCAGTACAAACTGCAGTAGACCCAGCCCCCCACTTCCCATGTTGTGCATCCCAGATTGAGGACCTGGAGCTGTAGCAGCTATCCTGGCCCCCAGGCCCTCAGAACATGGGAATGTTGAGAGGGGACATAACTCTCGAATTATATACATGGCCTTTAAGTGCAAATGCAGCCCTTGACAAGTGATGAGAGATATTTTCAAAGGTGATTCTGACCAGCTGTGGTTTTTGCTTTATATGTTGCCTTTGAACTCCTTCCCTGAATGAGATGGGACTGCATCAGATACTCTATCCCTCTGTGCGCTGACCTCTGGAAACTCACAACTTTCCTTTCCAAACAGTTCAAACACCAAGGCACCATCACAGTGAATGAGGAGGGCACCCAGGCTGCTGCTGTGACCACAGTCGGGTTCATGCCACTGTCCACTCAAGTCCGCTTCATTGTCGACCGCCCCTTTCTGTTCCTCATCTATGAGCACCGCACCAGCTGCCTGCTTTTCATGGGGAGAGTGGTCAATCCCAGCAGGTCCTAGAGGTGGAGATCTGCGTCTGAAGGGTTTGGGGGCACTCTGTCATTTTTTTCCATTCTAATGAGAACAGAGATGTCCTGGCTTCATGACTTCCATATGCTACCATCAATCTAAGTTCAGGGCCCATATGAGAGAAGGAACTTACAAACGACCAAGAAGCTCAACGGAATCAATTCTGCACAGTAACCAATGCCATAAGTTTATAGAAGTTAATATAACTGTAGCATGTCAGATGTTACCTAGAGGGTCTCACCTCCCACCTTTCCACAGCATGTCTGCACAGTGTGCTCCAGGTACCTCCTGCTCCTCGTCCTCACATACCTGGCTCTGCCACTCAAAGCCTTTCTCAACTGAACACTGAACACATAAATGAATCGCATGACTAATTCCTCACCTCTCCCAAGGAAGGTACAAAACTAGCACCATACCCAATGCTAGCTGCTTGAGGGGGAAGCAATCTCAAGATGTACGAGTGGTACCCTGGCTAATGTTAGGGCTTAATTCTTTCAAGGTCCAACCTTTCAAATTCATACTAAATGTCATCTGTCCCTCCTGCTGTTGTTTCTCTGTGACTCGGAGGACAGTGTCCATACATAGCCATGTCTTCCACCCTAGAGATAAATAAACATAGCTACTTTTACTGTGTATCTGTTCTACTTCTATTTTCTGAAGGTCAAATAACTAACAAAGGCCAAATCCAAAAGAGCTGATCCCTCCCCACCCAGGGAATGATAAAGGCTGATGGGAAGTCTGAGCATTGAGTGCACACACTCTCAGGACAGGCGGGTGTGTGCTGAGTCATGGGGAAGCTCCGCACAGCACCCCTAAAACACAAGGCACTAAGCATATAGCCCCAGGGCTTCTAGTCTTTACACAGGGCATGCTTTGGCTTTCGTCCCTCAGTCATGGTCCTGCAGTGGGTCTGGTCTGATAAAATAGGTGACATCTGAGGAATATATTTCTGGATCCTTCACTATCTGGGTAAGACAAATGGAATCTAAAGAGCCTGCTCAGAACACAAGACTGTGGGTGTTCCTTCAGTGAGGGGGATGATTGCAGCCATGGGAACAGCAGTCACAAGTGCTGTGCATGCAGCTGTCTAATTGTAACCCCTGCAGCCCAGCAAGTGAGGAAGGCAAGGATTGGAAGGGTTCTGAAACCTGTCCAAGACGCTGCTGCAGTCAAGTGGTGGGGCTGGGGTTCAAGTGCAGGTCAGCCTGACTCCAAGATTATGCAGGGAGTCTTGTCATGGAAGGCTTCTGAGCCCTGAGACCAATTACAGTAACAGGAGCAGAGCTGTTTGGTCTTCTGACCCCTGAGACCAATACCAGAACAGTAATATGGGAGTACTGAGGACACCACTGTTCTGTGTGGGTGCACCTGCGGGTTATCTCACTGACCCTCATACCAATCTTAGGAGGTTGGCACTGTTATCACCTTCTTTTTATAGCTACAGAAACAATTATAGCTCACAGAAGGGAAGGGATGTACCTCAGGTCTGAATCCACACCTAGGCAGGGAACCCTAAAGGCCTGCTTTTTCCTGCTAACCTCCATCACTTGCTCCCCTCCTGATTTCCTGAAGAGGGTCTGTCTCCATATTCTGCTGAGAGCTGACAGCACAGAGGCCAAATCTCCCTGCATACTGCCCCAGTCTCTTGGGAGACCTGACACTGTGGATGACACACTCCTTCTACCCTTTCTCCAACTAGCTTCTGCACAGTTCTTTCCTGGTACTTGTCCTGTAATTCTCATCTGGCTGCTGCTTCCTCTTGCTGCTCCCATTTCTAAATGTAGTTACCTAAAAAAAACTGTTTTTAGTCCTTTGCCACACTGTTCCTTCCCCAGAAAGGTGGCACTCACTTCCTCTCACCATGCCCAGAAAGGTGGCACTCACTTCCTCTCACCATGCCCCACCTCTCCAACAGCAGGGTCTGGGCTTCTCCATACCCCTGCACAAGACTGAAGCCCACCAATCTCCATGCTTTTTGTTCATGTATATCCACTGAGAATCCCTCGGTTTCCCGCTTACAGAAACTAGCCCACCTGTTTCTCAAGGCAGTAGAGTATTAATTCAGAGCAAAGACTGTAAGCCAGGCTGCCTGGGTTAGAATCCTGGCTCTGACATCTAGTAGCTGTAAAACTCCAAGGCAAGTTCTGTGCCTCAGTGTCCTCATCTGTAAAATGAAGATAATAGCAGCACCTATCTTACAGGGTTATTGTGAAGGTTAAATGAGATAATGTCTGGAAAGTGTTTAGATCTGTTTAGCAAGAGCTAGGTAAGGGTATCTCATTACTATTTTAGTCTGAAAAAGTCCTGAACCCAGGGGTTCCTAACTAGGGTGCCCTGGATGGGGTTCTCCCATTTAACTCCCTGAAGTTACATGTAAAGCCTTGAGAACAATACGCAATTCTATGGAGAGAGAGTAAGTATATAGCTTTCAAAACGGTCATCCATGATCTGAAAAATGTTAATCCACAAACCTCATTTTACAGGCACTGAGAGAATAAGTAACCTGCCCAAGGCCACAAAAGTTATCAGGGACCCAGGTAAACTTGCTCTAAGTAAGGTATATAAATGCTTTTCCATCAGGAGGCATATCTTATGAAATCTCTATCTTATGAGAGTAAAACAAGCTCTGTAAGCATTAGATAACTCTCAAAATCCTTAACTAGTGGGCTAGATACCAATAGAAGCAATTTAATCAATGATATTTCTGAAGAAACATTATTCACAAAGTTGCAGGACAAACCTAGGCAGAAAGGAGCCTTAGAAATCACATGACCCAGCCGGCCAGCAACTCCCTCGAGGTCATTGAGAAGTGAATAGCTGCATTAGGGCCCAAATCCAGGCTTCCTGCACCAAATCTACTGGTACTTTCATTCAACAAAGTAACTCGAGACACTGTGTCATTAAAGGTTCAAAACAGAGTACACCTTTCTATTGAAAAAGAAAAAAAGAATAAAACATTAAAAAAAAACAAAACCAAAACCTAACTCTGGAAATCAGTTTCTTCCACAAGGTCCAAGGGGTAACCATAAAACAAATATAAAAACCCATGATCTGTGCTCTTTGTTGAGCAATAAAATCAAATATTTGTTTCCTCCCCCTTACTATAACCATTAACTTTTGTTAAAAATACAATACTTACTCCATTCATGTAAAAGGTCAAAGCAGCGAGTATTTAGGGAGCATGCGCTAAGCTCTCATGGATAACATTAAGCCTCCAGCAGCCTGGTGAGGTTCAGGCTTGCGTGGAGTCCCTCAGGCTGACCCAGGAGTCCAACTTGTGCCCCTGGAACCCTAAAACTTGTGTAATCCTAATCAACCTCATTACTCTCTAGAAATGCAACGTGCCCCCGATTGATTTCCTCTATGCATTTATTAAACTCTAAATGACAATCACTCAATATATTTGAAAGCTCACAGGAATTCATGTCATAGAATTCTGGTGTTCGAAGATTCTGAAACTCAATGATTCAGTACCAACCGCAAGTGTCCTTTCTGCCTGCCTAAACCCTGCTCTCCCACGGAGTCTGCCAACCCAAAGGTGCCTCTGACTTCATGCCATCGCCTTTTCCTCTAGGCCACACAAAAGACTCACATACAATGGCACTTCTAAAACACAATTTATATACTAGTCTACGTTAGCTATAAAGTGGGAACATTTATACTGTAAAAAATTAACCAATGGGGGTACTGATGAAAAATATGGTAGTAGAATGAGTCCTGGCAAACCTCAAACTCTCATAGAGCTGTGGGAGAACATCTGACTGCAGGCACAGTTCCCATGGGAACCTGCAAAAGCTGGAGGTAGCAATTGCAGTCCACGGCACTGTGGGTGCAGTCCCTTTTCCCCGCTCAAGCACACCCTGGAAGATGCCCTGTCCTGGTGCAGACTCTGCTTCCCTTCCTGAATCAGCCACTTAGTAGGGGAGGGATGGGGAGAAAAAAACAGCATATAGACAAAAGGTGACCTGGAAGTAGGATATTACACAAAATGTAATACATGACATTTTACTATTAAAGATAAATAATAGTAAACTGGTCACTACTATTTTTCATCCACCTTCACTGGCCAAAACTATACTGCCTAAAAGTCCCCAGGTTCAGAATGATGATGAACACTCAGGTGTGAGCACAGGAATAGCTTCCCTGAGGTCAGGAGAGGTGATTCCATGCCTGTGACTCCACCTGCCTGCCTGACCTCCACGCCCCAAGATTAGCCAGGCTGATCCCTCTGATGCACAATGTAAAGGGGACACATGTAAGTGCTCAAGACTGGAACTACTGGGGGTGGGGTGAGGTGGGGAGACAATGGAAGGCAGATGCAAGGGATGAACTAGAAGGTGGGTTAAGTGGAAGGTAGGAAATAGGGCATGGAAACAAATAATGTGGGGCGCATGGCTTATGACTTGCAGTCAGGAATGACTAAGAATGGGAAAAAAACTTCTACCAACACCATTTGGGAAGTGGACAAAGGCTGAGACAGGACAAAATGGAAAAGGGTACTCTACCACATGATGCCACAGCAAGAGGCAGACCATGTCAACAACGCCCCCTGGAGGAAACTGAAAGCTGCAGCTCTGAGGCCTGAGATCTCTAGGCCTCATCTCTGAGGTAGGGGCCCAGAAGAGGATGGAAGCAGGGGGCCAGCCCAGCATTAGTCAGAGGTACCAATGAAGGTGTTAGTCAGAGGTACCAATGAGGGTGTGAGACACAGAGGATGAAAGCAGAGTCAGACCTAGGACCAGGGACCCACACAGAAGGGGCCTGAAGCGAGTTTTCTGGTCAGCTGGCTAAGGAGGCTGGGGCAGGGGATAGAGAAAGGGAGTGAAGTGGTACAGCCAGCATACACTTATGGGACCACCACAGAACTGCTTGTGGCTGAAGCAATCACATCTACAAAATTACTGGGGTCTCAAAACCAATTTTTCAAAGGAATTGGCTGTGCATCACTAGGCATTACTCAAAACATAAGCAATAGTACCTGGAAGATTAAGCCATTCAATTAATAAATACTCACCACAGCTATTACAGGAATGAGTACTCCCAAGTTTCCTGCACTGCTAGAAGCCTAGAAAAGAACAGAATTGTTGTCATTAATGAGCACATTTATTAAAAAAAAAAAAAAGAAAGACACGACAGTGTTATGTAAACCTGGAATTTCTTAGTCTAAGAGAAATGATGAGAGATATATAAAGAGAAAAGTATAAAGATGATCATTTGGCATACTTTCCTTTTTTTCTTTTTTCTGAGCTGGAGTCTCACTCTGTTACCCAGGCCGGAGTGCAGTGGCATGCTCCCGGCCACCGCAGCCTCGACCTGCTGGGCTCAGGTGATCCTTCCGCCTCAGCCTTACAAGTAGTTGGAACCACAGGCACGTGCTACCATGCCTGGCTAATTTTTTGATTTATTGTAGAGATGAAGTCTCACCAAGTCGCCCAGGCTAGTCTCGAATCCCTGGGCTCAGGTAATCCTCTTGCCTTGGCCTCCCAAAGTGCTGGGATTATGGGCATGAGCCACTACGCTCGGTTAACACCTGGCATACTTTCAACAGCAAAAAATTGAAACAAATGTCAAAAATGAATCATGATTATGTAAATGATTACATAAATCACGGCACTTCTGCATAATTAGATATGACATAGCTATTAAAAACACAACTTTCTACACTTGTGGTTAGATTTCTCTTGCTCATTATTTTTGAATTTTTATTATTTTCTACAATTTGGACTACATCCTGAATTTTTTTCTGAATTCAAGTCTCCAGACTAATGTTTTTAAATTTTTCTTCAGATTTTTTCACTTGTAAGCACTAGAAATTAAAAGTATGCTTCTCTTATGGCCCTGTGAACTGGACCTAGACAACTAGACAACCTCATGCCTGCCTACTAATGTGTGGACTTCACTGAAAGCTCACTTGAATGCTTGGTTCAGACTGCAGTCCAGAGGAATCTGTTCAATTGCCACTGCAATCTAAGGATACATCAAAGACTCTGAAAGCTAGTTTAAAAACTGCTTCAGACATTAACCTTTGTTTTTCTTCTGACTCCATAGAAATGTTTCTCATTAAAGGTCTGTTTCTCTACATCATCTATAGAAAACCAGCCTGCCTACAATGCCACTTTTGAAAATGAGACACGGTTGTTTAACGAGACTGACACAAATGGAATCCTTTGCTACTCAGCTTTTGACTCAATTTTTTCTGTTTCACAGTCACCAGCTTAGTTTTTAAGATGCAGAACTTCTAGGGAAGTTTCAGACAGGAGACTGAAGGGGTACAGAAAAATTTATTCCAAAATATGGCTTTTGCCACAAAGGCTCTGACCTTCCTGTCTCCACTTAGTCACAGAGAAGCTACATCTCTCTCCCTATTATCTTGTTATCTACTGGGGAAGACGAGATATAACCACACCTAAACAAACCTTCTTACCAGTATAATGAGTCTCCAAGGAACATTTACATTCCAAAGAACTATTTACAAGTCATTCTCTGTTTCTCCCATCCATTTATTCTCCCTAGCAACCATGTATTGCCCCTCAATAGAATGCCTCTTTTTCCCCCTTCCCATAACCTGTTTTTGTCAGAATATAAGTCTCCATTCTTTCTATAACCTCAAGATAGTATTTAAGTTTCTATAACTCGTTGGGACATTAGGTCTTCATTCTGAAGGCTCCTGTGTACAAATGTTAAATAAAATTTGTATGCCTTTTCTCCTATTAAAACAAAAACAAAAACAAAAAAACCTCACAACTTTCTGAAAAACATTTAGTCACCTTGGAAAGAGCCCACAGTTAAATGAAAAATAATCAGAATTTAAGAGTATGCTATTATTCAAAGCCAATTATGTAAAATAAATATATATGCATAAAAATGCTTGGAGAAACTCTGTCAAAATGTTAATAATGATTATGTCTGAATAGAGATTTTTAATTCATTACTTATTGGTTTGTATATCTTTTCTACAATAGAGATATATTCTTTTCAAATTAGGAAAAGTTTGGGGGTTACTTAACAATAACTAAATAAAAGGTAGGTTCCCTGGCTAGAAACACAAATGTAGTTACTTTACAGTACACACTGATTAGTCAAAGTTCTGGAAGCATTTGCCTAATCACACTTAGTTTACATCCTACACTCACAATAATGACAGCAGCTAAGGGCCTTGAGCATCCACTGTGGCCAGGCACTGTTCTACAAGGAGGGATCAAAAAAAACTCAGAATTAATTTATAAAAATTATATATTGATTCTTACATGTTTAAATTTTGGTCACTTTTAAAGTACACTCCACTTGATGCAATACACCTACTGAGATGCTTTTTCCACTGCTCAAAACAGTTTTTAAATTCATCAATTTTGATGTCCTTTAGTGCTTCTGCCACCTTTGTTTCACCTCTTCCACATGAGCAACATGTTTTCCTTTGAGGACTTTTTTCATTAGGGAAACAAACAAAAAGTCTCCCAGAGCAAGATTGGGGAAATAGGGAAGGTGGGGCTTAGAGGTTATGCTGCTTTTGGTCAAAAACTGCTGAATAGTCAGCATGGTGTGTGCGGGTGTGTTGTCATGGTGGATGAACCAGTTACCTGTTTGCCACAACTTGGGATGGTTCTTCCACAAATGATGCAACCTTCTCAAAACTTCCAGATAAAAACTTCAGTTGACCATTTCCGGAGGAACAAATTCTGGCCTGCCCTCCAAAAGATAATTCTGGGTTTTTGGGGGTCCCCACTCGTAAGTACTTCACATGCATTAACTTTCAGGGAGACTCACAGTCCAAAGCCACATGGCCATTCTGTGGCAAGGAGAGATGCCAAGCCAGTGTCCTGAGCTGGAGCCTATGCATGGTGGTCCTGTTCACTCCACTCTGGGCAACTGATGTGGGTGATGGGCTGCATATTAGGGAACAACCTGTATGTCTTAGTTTAATTTACAATCACAGCTCCTTGTCCTTGACAGGGTGGTATGCTTGCCAGCCCCTCCCCATCACTGCTCCTCCAGGCTCCCTTATTCCAGAAGGTCCTCTCAATGGGACCAGCCCAGTCTAAAGTGCCCTGGCCATACTGCCTGCTTTATTCTCCCACTAAGCCCCACAGGTGTAGGGACATTTTCTGTCTCATTCATTTCCATGACCCCCTCACCTAGGACAAGGGCCAGTGTGAGTGAGGCTCATGGACTAAATTCGACCCACTGTTTGTTCTTGTAAATAAAGTTTCACAGGAGCATAACCACACCGGGCTACCACAGCAGAGCTGAACAGTTAGAACAGACACCATATGGACTGAAAAGCCTAAAATGTTTACAATCTGACCATTCACAGAAAAAATACCTGTACCTGTACCTGATACAGAGTAGGTGAACAATAACTGTCTGGGGAAGAGAAAAGAGGGAAGCAGAGGGAGAGGAAACCACAAGATGAAAGTAGAGGGACTGGGTAGAGAGACTGGCATCCATGATGCATGTTAAAGGGGAGATGATTGAGTAAGAGGCCTCACCTGCCTTGACATCCCCCGCAAATGTATCTGGGCATTCAAGACATGATGTTTTATATGTCTCTGTGGACCTATCTTTCTCGAAAAGTCTGAAATTAGGTGAAATCTAGTCCTTCTCATATTGTCACCATGTTCTGATGATGAGCCTTTAAAGTCTGTCTCTCTCTGCCCCTCTTCATGATGGAGGAAAGAAGGGAGAGAGGGATTGGTCGGAGGGAACCCAAGCTGGGCTGCTATCTTGTTACCACCCTGGGCTGGAAGAGGCAGCTGCCATGAGCCAAACTGGTGAGGCAATCTGGTGAGGAAGCCACCCTCTCCCCAGCCACCGTCAGCATCCCTGAGAAGAATCCACTACTTCTTTCTTGCATTCTACCAGATGCATTTAAATCATCCAACAAATGAAGTACCATATTCCAACCAATATGGCATCTGGAAAATAAGCCCTGGCAGCAGGGCCAGAGGCATTAACAGGGAAGGTGGCAGCAGCCATCCTCCTTCCTACCTTCAGGGCAGGCCCTTTCTCGCTCGCCCTCTCGCTGGCTCGCTTCCCCTCCAGCCCCAGCTGTACAAACAACTCCAGCAAATTCATAAGCAGCTCGTCCACCAGGTGCTCATCTTGGATGTTGGCTGCAATGTTGGCCAGGGCGTTAATCACCGCCAGGGAGCAGTGCCTGAGGAAGGAGCAAAACAACAGCCACTGATAGGCCCTCAACCATGTGTAGAGGCTGGTGCTGCAGGGGCGAGACAAGCCAATGTGGGCCAAGCCCAGCCTGCCTCACCATACTCCTTTCAGTGTCTGGAAACAAAAGATCTCTCAAGAGGTGAGAAACATGCCATCTTCATGAAAAACAATTCCTAAAAGAAAGCAAATTGCTGTAGACATGACTGTAATCCTCTCTCCCGAGATGCAGTAAGGAACCCCAGAGGACTGTTTAAGTTCCAGGACTCTGCGTATTAGGGCCTTGTGATGGTCTCAGCCACTTCCATCTGCATGGCTGAAAATGGAAGTACCCATGCACAAGCATTCATGGTTGGACCCTTCTTTTTCCTCACAAATCACAGATAGCCTTAATGTATCATATACCACCCATAAAACTTTTTTTAAAAAATATTTATTTTAAAGATGTGGGGTACAAATCAAGGTTAGGTATACAAGTGGACATTGTACAGGTAAAGTTTGGGTCTCCCTTTGGTCCCCACTTTATCTGGTTTATAAATGAGAACATACGGTACTGTTCTTTGTTTCTGTGATAGATCATTGAGTATTATAGACTCCAAATCCATCCAAGGTGCTGCAAAGTCCATATGTTTGTCCCTCATGTCTGCATAATATTCCATTGTGTATATGTACTATATTTTTTTATCCAGTCCAGTTTCAATGGGAAGCACAGTTGGTTCCATGTTTTTGCTATTGTAAATAGTACTGCAATAAACATGCGTGTGCAGGTGTATTTTTTGTAGAATGATTTGCATTCCTCTGGGTATATTCCCAGTAGGGGGATTGCTGGGTCATGTGGAAAGTTAATTTCTAGTTCTTTTAGAAATCGCTTCTCCCCAGCACTCCCTCTACCCTGTAGCTGATGTTGGTTTTAGCTCACATTGAACACTCAGAAAGTGCTCAAGAGTCCTGGGACAACCTGCCTCAGGATCATGGCCAGTCCCATGTAAACCCTAGATGTGAGGCTGACATTGTTCTTTCAGTCAGATGTAAACCAGTGAGACTGGCCAGGCTTCTGTGGCCCTGGAGGCAGCCAGACTCTGCCACTTCCAAGCTGCATGACCCTGGGTGAGAGCAGTAATGCCAACAATGGGGCTCTCTTCTTCCTTGCCTCAACCTCTTATCCTTGTCTGACTTCACTTTCCCCCTTCCCTCTCTTCCACTGATGTGACAAATGCTTGTGAGATCCTTCAAACATGGATAAACATGTCCTGTCCTCAAGGCATTCCCAGGGAAGGTAAGGACAGGAAGAAACTCTCAGTCTATTAGGAAAAACTGGCTAGTTTTTATACAAATATCAAATGTTCAATTATGTAAATTGCCTATTTCCTTAGATCCTCCAAATCCTACATTTCTGAATATAACCTAAGGAAAGTATCAAACATGCTCACAAACATGTAGCTAATAAATTGTCAGTGCAGCACTAGCAAGAAACCTGGAAAACTACCTAATATCCAAGTGAGGGACTGGCTGTATAAGTCTTGTCACTGTTACACAATGGGAGGCTATGCTACCACTAAAGGTGACATGCAGAGAAACATTTATGTTACGGTCAATGTGCTAACCCTAAAAAAGCAGGTTACCTGGGTGTGCAGTGTGGGCTCTATTACATGGGTGGGGTGCTGGGACCATGTTCACTGAGATGTGTGGAGGTCAGCTCCAGGTGGGGGCCATACATACGTGGGTTTTCATTTCCCACCCTATGTGTGCGTTGATTTGTGATATATAGTACTTTTGCAAGAAGAATTTATTTAAGAGTCAAATTCTCAAATCTCACATCTTCAAAGGGAGTTAAATATTGTCGTGATCCAAAATGACAATGAGGTCCAGTTACCTGTAGCCATGGTCCTTATAATCTTTGGTGGCTGAGTATACAACGGAGCTGGCCTTCACGCTGATCTGCTGGAAGAGATTCCACACTTCCTGATAGATGTATTGCTGGAAGAGAGTGAAGCCCCTCCTTAGAACATGGAGAAGGCCCCTCCTATCATCATCCCAAGGAAAAGCTCTGGAATCATGGACCATAACTGCCCAAAGATCACCAGGGCATCCATTTCTAAAGCTTTAAGCAAACCTCAAATCGACAGTTAAAAGGGAAGAGCCTTCAAATCCTATTTTATGTTATTTACATTGATAAGAAATTAAACCTCTTTTCTCCCAGCACTCAAAGAACCTTACAATAGTCTCACTATTCAGTGTCAAAACAGTTGTAAGCATTTAGCTCATCTCCACAGTAAATTTATCTGTATCTTTACACTCTTTATGCTCAGTTAATGAGGCTTGAGCAGGGTTAGTAGGTTTTCGGCTCTGGTCTCACTGCAGGGGCCTTCCTTACATTCCCAGTGATAACCAGGCAGCCTAACTGGTCGATGATGAGCACATCAAGGGGGGAGGGAGGTTGGCAGAATTTCTGCTGCAGGATCTGAAGAATTGGCTCCATGACCTTCGGGGTGTCCCTCAGGGCCACTGCGATGTGTCCCAAGGCTCGGATTGTGTGGTCAGGAATCAAGTGAGCGTCCCTGTAGGAGGGAAAAAAAGTACCCTAGCAATGGTTCTCCAGCATGCAGTAATGAAATTAGAACTCAGAGGCTACAAGCTAGACTACAATTTCATCATAGTCTTGAAAGCATTCTTCTGAAAATGGCAACCCAGAATTTTAACCACCAGCAGAAACACAAAGCCCCAGGCACTAGGCTGAAGGACAAAGATCTTTCTCTATTCCCACAGAGTAGACCAGGATGGACATTCCATGATGGACTTCACCTTAAATCTTATGGCAAACCCAATGTATGCCCATACTTGGAGACAAGGAAAGGAGCATAGATATGCACAACGCCAGCTGCTCCATATGATCCTGCTGAGAATGAGCTGTCCCTGAGGAATGGGGACATACTTGTCACTCTCCTGGGAGATGTAGAGTCGGTTGGAAAGGCTGGCCAGGAAGGCTTCCACGATCACCGGGTCTACTGTCAATCCAGCCTTCAGGCACCTGAGCAGCAGAAAACGATGTGGCATTAGGCATCAAAACAAGATGGGGTTTTTGTTTTTTAATTTTTCCATTCTCGGATCTACAAAGTTTAAAGAACTACTCTGAATTTTCTTCCACAGAAATCTGAATAAAAGTCATCATAGAGAACAAATTCAAAGAACTGCTTTAGATTTACCCACTTAATAAATATCTCAGTAGAAAACAATAACTTCATTATTTTGTCCAGAACAGTTTCCTCTGGAGTATCATGCTCACCCTAATTCCAATTTTAAGTCTCCTGTGCTGTTCCTTCACAAAAGTCAGAGTGACTGATTCAAGGTTGTCATGGTAAGAAATGCCTTGGGATTGCACCGAGGTCATGTGGCAGTCACGTGCTTACCACCTTGGCGCCCAACACTAAGTGTAAAGCCACCTGGCCTGGGGTCAGAGCTGAGAACTTTCCTAGAGCTTCAGGGCCCTCAGGTCTCTCCCAGATCCCTCCCCCAGGTCTCAGAGTCCCCCTCAGAGCCCCTTCCTTCTCATTAGCCCTCAGACTCCACCCCAATATGGAAACTCCACCTCAACTCTCAGACCTGGTCCCTTTAGAAAACTCTGTCCCCATTCCATTGATCCCCCCTGCCCAGCAGACTGTTGTCAGGCCCTCCTTCCTTCACTCTCCTCCCCCAGCCTGTAGCCCCAGTCCCCAACACACAGATGCTTACCCAGACCTTAGGCTGTGCCCTCAACCCACAGACACTCTCACAGTTTGAACTCTGCTGTTCGTCCCTTACTTCCTTCAGACTCTGGACACTGCTCTCAGATGCCATGCATTCCTGCCAGGCCCCTTTCTCCAGCCCGCAGACCCTGCGCCCTCAGACCCTCCTCCCTCCCCTCACTATCTCTTAGATCCTATTAGATTCTAAACCACAAGCTGCTCTTCCAACAACCAAGTGATCTTCAGAGTCTCCTAAGCCCTGCCTCTTTTCTCACGCTCAGATCCTCGCCTCACAGCCCTTTTACTACCCTTGCATGCCCTATCCTGGCCCTAAAACCCCCTCCCAGTCCTCAGATTTCCTCAGATCCCCAGCAGAAAACAAAAAACAAAAAAAACTAAATGCTTATGAGAAAAGGGGAAATTTTAAAAGCCCCTAAGAACACAAAATCTTGTAAGGTGTTCCTTGCTCCCACATCTGTTTGGCTCCTGAGACAGAGTATCAGAGAACAGTGTCAGTACAATAGACCGGGGCCAAGTTACTGCCTCGATGTGGCTTCTGAGAGTGAGGAGTCAGAATTCAGAGGAGAGAGACATTTGCGACATGTTGGAAGAGCAAGAGTTCACACAGCAAGAGTCTGGGTGGCCAGAAACACCTGATTGTATTTAAAAATCTCTCATTAAAAACATGACAATATGTTACTTTGGGTGGTAGACTAATAAATAATTCATCTCGTTCTACTTTTCTATACAAATTTTCTCCAATGAGCATTTTTATTATGTTTATAATCAGGAAAATAAAGGAATTTTTTTTTTTAGTCAAGAGTCTCATCTAACTCTGTCACCTAGGCTGGAGTACAGTGGCATGATCGTGGCCAGCCCCATGTAAAACCCATGCAGCCTTAACCTCCTGGGCTCAGGCAGTCTTTCTACCTTAACTTCCTGAGTAACTGGGACTACAGGTGCATGCTACCATTCCTGGCTAATTTTTTTTTTTTTTTTGAGTTGGAGTCTTACTCTGTCACCCAGGCTGGAGTACAATGGCACACTCATGGTCACCACAGCCTCAACCTGCTGATTTCAGGTGATCCTTCTCCCTCAGCCTTCCAAGTAGCTGGAACTACAGGCATGCATCACCATGCCCAGCTAATTTTTTGATTTATTGTAGAGACGAAGTCTCACCAAGTTGCTCAGGCTGGTCTCGAACCCGTGGGCTCAGGCAATCCTCTCACCTAGGCCTCAAAAAGTGCTGGGATTATAGGTGTGAGCCACCGTGCCCAGCCCTGGCTAATTTTTAAATTTTTTGTAGAGACAAGGTCTTGCTATTTTTTCAGGCTAGTCTTGAACTCCTGGGCCCAGGCAGTCTGCCTGACTTGGCCTCCTAAAGTGCTGGGATTACAAGCATGAGTCACTGCATCCAACTAGAATCTTTATTTTTAAAAAATATATAATAATTCCTCTTTGGGCCGGGCTCAGCCTGTAATCCTAGCACTTTGGGAGGCTGAGGCGAGTGGATTGCCTAAGCCCGCAGGTTCGAGACCTGCCCAGGCAACTTGGCGAGACCTCATCTCTACAATAAATAAAAAACTAGCCAGGTGTGGTAGCGCGTGCCTGTAGTTCTGGCTACTTGGAAGGCTGAGGTGGAAGGATCGCCAGAGCCCAGCAGGTTGAGGCTGTGGTGGCCAGGAGCATGCCACTGCACTCTAGCCTGGGCCACAGAGTGAGACTCCGACTCAAAAAAAAAAAAAATTCCACTTTTTTTTTTTTTTTTGAGTCGGAGTCTCACTCTGTCAGCCAGGCCGGAGTGCAGTAGCATGGCCACCGCAACCTCAACCTGCTGAGCTCAGATGATCCTTCCATCTCAGTCTTCCAAGTATCTGGAACTACAGGTGC
>CAUYQG010269504.1:0-16056 GCA_963574415.1 Tarsius wallacei
TTAGATATTTTTTCTTTGTGTCTCCATAGTACATTGTCATAGGGTTCTCTAGCATTGCTCTCATTCTTATTTTTTAGTTTATTATTTAATTAATTAACTTTTTTTGAGTTGTGTCTCACTTGTTGCCCAGGCTGGAGTGCAGTGGCATGATTATTATGTCTCATGGCAACCTCCATCTCCTGGGCTCAGGTGATCCTTCTTCCCCAGTCTCCCTAGTAGCTGGGACTACAGGCATGTGCTACCATGCCTGGCTAATTTTTTAATTTTTTGTAGAGACAATGTCTCACTATGTTGCCCAGGCTGGTTTGTATCCTGGGCTCAAGCAGTTCTCCTACCTTGGCCTCCCAAAGTGCTAGGGCTATATTGTGACACTTTTTATACTTGTCTTTTCTCCCCTGCTTGACTGTAGGCATCTTAGGGATAAAGAATATGACTTAGCACTTTATACTCCTGACTCTCAGCATTTAGTAGTATTTATGTTTGTTGATTGAACAGATAAGTTTGTTTATACCCATACCTAGGCTAGTGTGAGAAGTAGTTTAACGAGATTGAGATGAAGTGAACTTAAACTGGAAATATGAGACAACATGTTGTAATGGTTTAAAGTAGGATTCTGGAGCTAGGCTACCTGACTTTTATCCTGGCTCCAGGTCTCATTAGTTGTGTGTCCTTGGGCAAGTCTGTGCCTCAGTATACTGAATTATAGAACATGGATAATAACAGAATCTACCTTACAGTTTTGTGAATGACAAAAGTACCTTTTTTTAAAGAGGTGGGGTCTCACTAAGTTGCCCAGGTTTGAGTGCAGTGGCTATTCACAAGTGCTCTTATAGTAGACTATATATAGTCTTGAACTCCTAGGCTCAAGCATCCAGAGTATCTGGGACTACAGGCTTGTATGTGCCATACGTCAGATCTGCTTTTTAAATAAATAATCACATTTCTGAAATCCAGATAATTAACTATTCTACTTAAATTGTATTTTGTGAAGCATTCCCACCCTAACTGTAATATCATAATAGAATGAAGCCAGTCCTGTTGCATTATCCTCATGTTTAATCCACAGTGAAGATTATTTAAAAAAAGGTAATCTAGAAGGTTATAAAGAAATACCTGACAAAGTTAATGCAGTTTTGTTAATAACAATAATAGCAATTATCATTTATTGAGAGTATGAAAGCTTTATTCAAATGAAAGTACAAAGCACCCTTCAAAGTTACATAAAAATAGTTTGAGGATTATCTGCTAGTTTAGATTATCTCATTGCTGTCTTTTATTGAATGAATAAAAGACTCATTCATTGGGTGAATGAATGAGTTTGATAGTTGACAGCTTATTTATTTTCCTTCCAAAATGATGTAGTTGAATAGGAAAAGTCAGTAATATTGCATCTTGGATTTGTAAAGTGCTTTTTGGCTTTCTGTAAATACTCTGTCTTTACAGCAGCATTCCTGTTAAATGGATAAATAGGATGTATGTTATGGCTGTTTCACTGCAGAAGAAATAGAGTCAGAGGCACCTGACTCTCCTAAAGTCATTCCATAGCTTGTCTCTAAGCAGGCTAGTAACAACCTGGAATTCTAGATGTGGTAACGCATTGTGTATTTTTATAGTCATTTTTTCATTTTCTGGTAATATTAGTTTTCTTTCTGATGATACTCTAAAGATAACTATTGTTTACCAAATAGTGTTTAAAAAAAAATAGGTGGTGATGATGCCCATTCAAATCAATGTGGTATAACCTTTAAAGAGAGTTTGCTGGCAACTTCTTTTTTTATTTTTTTGAGTTGGAGTCTCACTGTCGCCCAGACTGGAGTACAGTGGCTGCTCCCGGCCACCACAGCCTCGACTTGCTGGGCTTCGGCGATCATTGTGCCTCACCCTTCCAAGTAGCTGGAGCTATAGGCGCGCGCTACCACGCCCACCTAATTTTTGATTTATTGTAGAGATGAGGTCTTGCCAAGTTGCCCAGTCAGGTCTCGAACCCGTGGGCTCAGGCAATCCACTCATCTCAGCCTCCCAAAGGCGTGGGATTACAGGCTGAGCCACCGAGCCTGGCTTGCTGGCAACTTCTTAAATCTATTACTGTATTCTTTGTCAGAAAAAGGGATTTCTTGTGCCTCTGTACTTAAAGTCTGAACCATTGCATGGTAGGGGTTCAGGTAAAACATGCGGTGGAGTTCTTCTGGCCTTTGGGGGAAAAATTATGAAACAAAAACGCACAAAACCCTTTAAATGGGTTCCAGGATAAGCTTCTTCCAATCATAACCTCTCCTTCCTCCCCACATGTGGTTGGACTAGAATTTGAGAGCGGAAAGACCCTTGGTATAGTTCAACCATGCCATTTAACAGATGAAAAAACAAATGAAGTTTAAAGAAGTGACTTGTCCAAAGCCACGCAATTAGGTCCCTGGTAATTAGGGAACTGGATTTCGGGTTTCCTGAGTCGTCTTTCAGTAAACTTTGTTGCTTTTCTTAATTGATTATGTGGTTAACCTGAGGGCCAGGTAAATGGAAACATAACTCTCTTGAATTCTTCTACTTGTTTAAGTAAACTTCAAACACTGAGGAGATGGTAAAAGGAAAATAGTTCTCCATTATAGTCTAAGATTTATCTATTGAACTAGCATCGTGGATAGGGACCCTTTTGGGAAGACTCATGGCACCGTCCGTTGGGAACAAGATTCATTTATTGTCTATTCATTCTGTAGTGAGCTCTTGTTGGATGCTACAAGAAACTGATGGCATAGTGCTAAGGTAGTCAGTGTCCTTAAGAGTTTAGAAGTGAAAACCGACATGTAAACAGAATATTATTTAAAAAAGAAACCCCAGGCCGGTGCAGTGGCTCAAGCCTTTAATCCTAGCACTTTGAGAGGCCAAGGCAAGAGGATTGTCTAAGCTCAGGGGTTCTCTACAATAAATCAAAAAATAAGCCGGACATGGTAGCACTTGCCTGTAGTTCCAGCTACTTGGAAGGCTGAAGCAGAAGGATAGCATAAGCCCAGCAGGTGGCTGTGAGCATGCCACTGCACTCCAGCCTGGGTGGCAGAGTGAGACTTTGAGTCAAAAAAAGAGAAACCCCAATGTGATTAGTTTGTTCTTTCATTTATTCATTAATTCATTCACTCCTCAACGTAGTAAGTAGCAAGAGATACTCTTTAAATGTGTAATCGATTGTGTCACTGTTCTCACAACCCTCCAGTGACTCCCTATTTCACTTGTAGTAAAAGCCAAAGGCCTTAGAATGCCCTGCAGGGCCCTCCACGATTTGCCCCACTCTTCCAGGTCTTATCCTCTACTACCCTCTCCTTGGCTGGACTCCTTGCTGCTCATTGATGAGTGTCAGGCATAGTCTCTTCTGCTTGTTGATGCATTTCCCTCAAATATCCACGTGGCTTGTTCTCTCACCGCCTTCATGTGTTAAGTCAGATGTCACCTCAGTGCATTCCTTGATGTTTTATTTTTTATTTTTGTAATAGAGACAGGATCTTGCTGTGTTGGCCAGACAGGTCTCAGATTCCTGTTCTCAAGCAATTCTCTTGCCTTGGCCTTCCAATGTATTGGGATTGCAGGTGTGAGTCACTGTGCCTGACTTCCTTGACTATTTACAGTTGCAACCAACCCATGACTCCACCCAGCATTTTCCATTTCCCGTTCCCTGTGTTATTTTTCTCCATAGCATTTGTAAAAAAGTACTCCTCTCCTCCTCCAGCACTTAACTTACGATATAATTTACTTCCGTATGTAGTTTGTCTCTCCTCATTAGAATGTGAGCTCCATGAGGGAAGGACTTTTTCTGCTTTTTCTGTTACATTCTCTGCATCTAGAACTGTGCCTGGTACTTCCCAGGCATTCAGTAAATATTTGTTGAATGAATACATTCAACAAACACTTAGCCCCTGTTACTCACAGGCAATGTGCCAGGTTAATTACTTGGGAGACGGAGGGATGAAGTGCAGTGCAGTGGTAAGGCAAGGAAGGGTCTGTGAAACTCATTGAGAGTTTTCCTGGGAGAATTGACCATGGAGCTAGATTTTGAGTAATGAGTAGGAGGTAGTCAGGGGAAGACAGGTGGACAGGCTTTTCAGACCAAGGCATACATTTGAGGAAATGCAACTTGTCTTTATTGTAGTAATTTGTGCTTTGGTTCTCCTTAGGGTAGGTGAAAATTTCGGAAATCAGGAGTTGAATTTGTTTAGAACTTAGGTTTGAGCATAGATTTTGGTAGCACAGTTTTATAGTTTAGTTTCAGGGCAAATGAAACAGTTCTGAGGGAGTTGGAAACTACCCCCCATTTAGTGACTATAAACTACACGTTATTGTAAGGTTTCTCAACCTTGGCATTGTTCATATAGACATTTCGAGAGATGTAATTCTTGTTGTGGGTGTTGCCTTGTGAATTGTACCATATTTTTCACTGGCATCTACCCACTACTTGCTAATAGCACTTATTCCCAGTTGTGACATCCAGAAATGTCTCCAGATATTGCTAAATGTCCTTAGGGAGCAAATTTGGCTTCTATTTGGGAACCATTACTTTAGAACCACTGCATTACTGTTGATGGGCTCTTCAGCAACTTCACAAATGATTTGGGGAGAGAGAGATACCTTAATAAAGTAACCATATTTCTAAATCTAGAATTTGGGTCAAAAAATTTGAAATGGGCAATTCCTTAAAAATGATATTCATATAACTAACTGTAATGAAGGTAGAAATGAAGTGCTTTTAAAACAGTTTGGGCCCTGGGAATTGGAGAAGGATTGGAGAGAATGAGATACTTGAGTTGGACTTAAGAATAAGGTTTGTATTGGAGGAGCACATCTCAAACAAAGGAGTGTCATTACCAAAGGCCAGAATATATTCAGAGTAGTCCTGGGAGTTGCATGATAGGGAAGGGAGGGGAGGGGAGCGAGATTGGGCTATAGAGAACCTTAAGTATTGTATATGAAGGGGTTTAGGTTTGTTTTCCTACACTGTGCTGGGCCTATTTTCTCTTGCTGCATAACAAATTACCACTAAGTTATCCGCTTAAAATGATACAAATTTATGATCTCACAGGGAGTTGGGAGTCATGGCTTCAGCTAGGTTCTCTGCTCATGCTCTCAAAGGGGTGAAATTAAGATGTCAGCTGGCTATAGACTCATTTGGAGGCTTGACTAGGGAAAGATCTTCCAAACTCTTCCAGGTTGTTGGCAGAATACATTTCCTTGTGTCTGTATGACTGAGGTTCTGTTGTTTTTTTTTTTTGTGTCGGTGTCTCACTCTGTCGCCCAGACTGGAGTGCAGTGGCCGCTCTCCCGGCCACTGCAGCCTCGATCTGCTAGGCTCCGTGATCCTTCCACCTCAGCCTTCCGAGTAGCTGGAATTACAGGCAGTGCTACCACGCCCAGCTGATTTTTTGATTTATTGTAGAGATGAGGTCTCGCCAAGTTGCCTAGGCGGGTCTCGAACCCGCAGGCTCAGGCAATTCACTCACCTCGGCCTCCCAAAGCACGGGATTACAGGCTGAGCCACTGAGCCCGGCTGAGGTTCTGTTTTATTGCTAGATGTTGACTGGGACTATCCTCAACTCCTAGAGGCTACTCTCAGGTCTTTGCCATGTGTAGTTCTGTGACTGTCTGCTTCTTCAAGGTCAGCAAATCTTTCTGGCTTAGAATCTCTTTCAGTTGGTGAAGATGGAATCTTATATAATGGAGAATAATCAAGAAAGAGACTCTCTTGTCACTTTTGCCATATTTTGTTGGCTAGAGCATGTCAGGTTCTACCCATACTCAAGGGAGGGGATAACAGAACAGAGTAGATGACAAGAGTCAAGAGTATCTGGAACTATCTTAGAATTCTGTCTACCATATGCACCTTCAGATCTATGAATGGCAATAGCAATGACCAAGTCTTTATTTTTTGATCAGAACTGTATACCTGGTGCCCAGCACATAGTAAATGCTTTGTAAATATTTGTTAAGTGAATGAAATCAATGAGTATTTGGTAGGCAGTTGAGTGCTGTTTACATCTTAAGCTCCTAAATCCTAAATCGGTAATTTTTATTTTTGTAATAGAGACAGGATCTTGCTATGTTGACCAGACTGGTTTCAGACTCTTGGTCTCAAACAGTTATCTTGCCTTGGCCTCCCAATGTGTTGGAATTACAGGTATGAGCCACTGTGCCTGGCTTCCTTGAGTATTTACAGTTGCAACCAACCCATGGCAGTCTAGTTTGAGAAGCAATGTAGTTTCTTTGGCATTATTTATATTCTTTACTTTAGGTAAAACTACATGCATTTTTACCTGAAATCTTAAAGTAAAACTTAGAAATATTTATTTTCACAAGTGTCAATCAAATCTGTTTTGTCAGGGAGATAATACCCATTGGAAAAATAATTTAAGGCTACATTGCACCAAACTGGCAGATTTTTTGTAACAGCTGGAAATATTGGCAGATTTGGAGTTTTTTTTTTTTTTTTTTTTGACTTGGGGTCTCACTCTGTCGCGCAGACTGGAGTGCAGTGGCCGCTCCCGGCCACCGCAGCCTCAGCCTGCTGGGCTCCGGCGATCCTTCCCCCTCAGCCTTCCAAGTAGCTGGAACTATAGGCATGCGCTACCACGCCCGGCTAATTTTTTGATTTATTGTAGAGATGAGGTCTCGCCTGCCCAGGCGGGTCTCGAACCTGCGGGCTCAGGCAATCCACTCACCTCAGCCTCCCAAAGGCGCGGGATTACAGGCTGAGCCACCTAGCCCGGCGGAAGTACCTCTTGTTTAAGTCACCTGCTCTGGGGTACTTTGTTACGGCAGCCCTAGCAGATGTGGTACAGCCTCTCTCGCAAAGGACAACCTGTCTTCCAAATTTACAGATTAGCATTTCTGTGCAGGATTTCATACCTTTATTGCTTATGTATGTGTTCTTAAATAACATATGAGATTGCTTTGCATATTTTAAAGGTTTTATAAAAATGGTATCAAACTGTATTTTTCTGTAACTTTTTTGTTTTGTTTTTGCTCCATCGTCTATTTGTGAGATTTATCCATATGCATATGGTTGCTTTGCTCCAGAATGGTGCAAAATACTTTCAAGAGTGCAAATACAATCATATCACGTCCTAGATTGAGAATTAACTGAAATAAACAACACAACTATGTAAATCGGAATAAAGTACCAGGTGTGGCTAGTGAGCTGCCCTTAAGTGTGTCCTGGTAAGCATCTGTGTGTTGTTCAATCTTTTGATTTCTCATGAGAAATAGAAACTTTAAAATTTTATGTGAAAGCTGCCGTGAACAGACATTGTGTTTAATTCAAATTCACACTCATATGCGTGTACACATACACACACACACACACACACACACGGCCATGACCAAACACAGCCTTGTGCCCCTCATGGCCTACTTTTGGCCTCTCTGGCCTCTAAGATTAAAAACCCAAAGTCTTTTGTGTAATAGTCATGTTCTTCTGGACTTGACCCTTTGCCTATTCCTGAAGACTTGTCTCTCGTCACTTTCTTTGTTCAAGTTGTACTACTTGTAACTTGGGAAGGCATGCTGCTAAACTTACACCACACATAGCACATGGTATTCTCTCTGCTTGGAATGTCCATTGATTTAAAAAGTAATTTTAATTACTTTTTAAAGACCCAGCACAAGTGTCTCCTATTCTTAAAAGGCTTCCCTGTGCAGACCGATTACTTTATCTGTTTTGCTGCTGTTAAACAGAGCACAATTTTTATTTTCACTTACATTGTGTCAATATTATGATAGAAATATACAGAGAAAAATAGAATAATAAAATAAGTGAATGTGTACCTACCCATGATCTCCATTAATTCTGACACTTCTCCGCCCTAACCTCAGTCTTTTTAGTGTTCTAAGGAGATGAAATGTTAAAAGTTACAGTTGCAGCCCTGAGCGAGCAGAGAGCAGGCTTGCACAGTGGAGTGTCTGTGGTCCGGATGCAACAGCCCGGCTTCCTTATCCCTGCTTTGTCATGTACTAACTGCTCACCTTCAGTAAACTGTTTAACGGGCACATCTGCCAAAGGGAGCCAGTTAATAATAGTATCAATTTTAAAGAGTTGTGAGGATTAGGAATATATTCAGATTACTTAGGACAGCTAATAAATATTAACTATTAGTATTTTAGCTACTCCCTCCTTTTCATCTAAGCCAGAAATGGAATATGTGTAACTCTTTTAGGATGTCAACAGTCAAGTTTATCCTTAATTTATACCTATTAGAAAGAGTAAGCAAGCAAATTCCCTAAACAACAATATTTACAAATGTTACTTGTTCTCAAGTAATGCAGATCTGAGTTCAGGGATCTTGGCATACTGTGCTTAAGGACAATGGTCATACACTATTAGACTTGTTCTGTGAGAATAAATGTTACACAGAGGTGCCAGGGGGCTCAACCATATTCAAGAATTTTCCCAAGATCTTCAATTATAGATTCAAATTATTGGGCCAACAAATTGTGGCCAGGATAAGATCACTTGGTACAGAGCATGATTACTTAAAACTTAAGGAATCTCCTTACAACTTTTGCTCTGCTGAGAAAAAAATGGCAAGCATTTTATGGGTGGTTTAGAAGTGGGCTTATGTAGAGTGACACACAACTGGATGCTTATTATTAGTTTTCAGGGTGCTCTTTTGGGCTTTCCAGATAAATTTTATCTTATTTATTTTTATTTTTTTTAGAAAGGGAATCTCACTGTGTTGCCCAGGTTGTTCTCAAACTCCTGGTCTCAAGCAATTCTCCTGCCTTGGTCTACCAATGTGCTAGGATAACAGGCACGAACTACCTCACCCTGACTCTCCAGATAAATTTTAAACTCCTTGAGAAAAGAGACCACACCTTTGTATTTTTTGTTATACCAACAGGAACAAAAGACCTCTATGAATTCTTATTGAATGAAGACAGCTTTCTGGTATTTGTAATAGTACGTGTGTATATTTAATTTGGGGTGGTGAATTATTATCATTTATTTATAGGTAAACAAATGAGAAATATCAGCAAACAAGAGTCTAGCTAGTTTTCACAGAAATGGAATCTGTGTAAAAACATAAACTCACAAGATCTCCAAAGGGCCTAAGCATCAACTTAGAGGCTACATAGCCATGAAAAACAAAAAATGTTCCTTTGCTCTCCAAGACCACAGCAAAGACCCCACTGCCACGTGGGCACCCTGAAAACGAACACGTAACTTTTGTATAGCAACTGCTTCACCACACTGCTGCCTTGAAACAAGACCTCTTTAGGATGCAGCTGGGTTGTTAGCCTGCATCCTAACTGCAAGGCAGGAGGACAAAGCAAATTTCTGTTTTTGCCTTGGGAAGAACTCATCATGTGGGAAGTTCCCCAGCATTAGAAAGGTGCTTGAGTGGTAGTTAAATGCTCATAAAACATCACGCACATCCTTCACAGCAGCACCATGCAAAGTGTGGTCTTCAGGCCAGTGTCAACGCTCAAAGTATTAACACTCACATGTTGGTTACGTGTCCCTGTTGCAATAAATACAGAAGCAGAGAGTAGCATTTCTCTTATCATAGCTCGGTAAGAAATAGAAGATAAGCATTCTTAGTTCATCACAGAATTACCATGAGCAGTCGGCAGATTGGCACTGGTTCCAGGATTACATTTAGATAAGTGTTACTCTTGGGCTGAGGGTGGTGGTTTATGCCTGTAATCCCAGCACTTTGGTAGGCTGAGGTGGCAGGGTCACTTCAGCCCAGGAGTTTAAGACCAGCCTAGGCAACATAGTGAGACCTCGTCACTATAGGGGAAAAAAAAATAGCCGGGCATGGTAACGTGTACCTGTAGTCCCAACTGTTTGGCAGGCATAGGCAGAAGGATCTTCTGAGCTCGGGAGGTTGAGGCTGCAGTGAGCCATGATCATGCCACTGAACCTCAGTCTGGGTGTCAGAGTGACACCCTGACTCGAATAAAGATTTAAAAAAAAATAGAGACATGTTAGTCCGGAGCAGAGGTCTCCAAACCGCACCTCAGGCCAAATCTGGCCTGTCCCATGGTTTTTTAAAGACCTGTTATTTAAGGTTGTTATTCATATGCTAAATGCTATTCTTGATATTATTTTATTTTATCTTTTATTTTAAAGATGTGGGATACAATTCAGGATTAGGTACATAAGTGGTTATCGTACAGGTAAAGTTTGGGCTGGTGCAGTGGCACGCTCAATGCCACTGCAGCCTCAACCTGTTGGGCTCAGGTGATTCTTCTACCTCAGCCTTCCAAGTATCCAGAACTACAGGCCTGCGCCACCATGCCTGGCTAATTTTTGATTTATTGTAGAGATGAGGTCTCACCAAGTTGCCCAGGCTGGTTTCGAACCCCCGGGCTCAGGCAATCCTCTCACCTTGGCCTTCCAAAGTGCTAGGATTATAGGCCTGAGTCACCACACCCGGCCTGATATTGTTAATGTATATTTTTATTGTGATAAAGTTTAAGCAGTGCTCTAATTTAGTTATATTAATAATAATTCATAGTATAAAATTCTTCCCATTGGATATGGAAGAGTTTGGACTTGGAAGAGTCAAAATTTTTGAATTCTATAATTTGGCATGATGCATTCCTTCATTGCATTTTAATAATAAAAGAGATTTACTTTGCTCTTAACTATTACCTTTTTATTTTTGATGTGTATAAAACTCTCAGTCTATTTAATTTACCTCGATTAATACGATATTAGGCTGGGAAGACTAACTGCTCTAGCAATCCTCAAATCTCAATGGCCTAAGAAAATAAAAGCTGTATTTTTTGTTCATGTCACAGTTCCATGCAGGATGATGATAAACCACTTGGAGACCAAGGCTCCTTATACCTAGTGCCTAGAGGAGTCTGCAGCTGAGACTACATGGAAGGTTTTCTCAGCCAAGGCTGGGGGTGGTATATTTCATGTCCACCCACATTCCACCAGCCAGAACTCAGGTAAATTACCACACTTATCTAGAAAGGAGGCTATAAAATGTTGCCCAACAGGGTACTCAGAGGACTGTACTCAGAAGAATGAACTGGATTGGAGAGAGCCTGTTCCTGCTGTATCCTCGACTTCCTTATGTATTTTTCTTATCATCTATAACTTTTTTCCATTTTTATTTTAGTTTCGGGGGTACACATACATGTTCGTTACATGGGCATAGTGTGTAGTGGTGGAGATTGGGTCTCAGGTGGCCCATTCCCCAGATATGAACATTGTACCCAATAGGTAATTTCTGAACCCTAACTTCCCCCCCACCTCCCCTTTTATCACCTATAACTTTAAACAGGGAAGGCAAAGATAAACATAAGTGCTCTACTAGTTAAATACAGATTTGGCTGCTGTAGCAAAGGCAAAGCAAAGCAAAACACAACACAATAACAAAAACAAGATACAGTGTTTTTATCTCTTGCATATCAATTTGAACAAAATGTTCCAGACCTGATAATATCAGGCAGCTCCAGTGTCAGGTACCTAAAGGCTCCTGGTGTGTTTTTTGCCTCCCTGATCACCTGTCTGACTTCTTATCATCTGAGATGACAACTTTGCCCGCACCATTGTGTCTACATTCTGGCAAGTCAGAAAGAGGAGGAGAGAAAGCAGAAGGCATGGCCCTTCCCTTTAAGTGCATAACCCAGAGCTGCCTATGTCACTTCTGCTTTTGTTCCATTGGCCAAAACTTAGTAGCCAAATCTCAGTAAGCACTCTTGATGCGATGGAAGTTGGGAAATATAGACGTTTATTTAGGAAAGAGAGGAGAAGACATGAAGGGTACAGTCTTTATATTTCATAAGCCAGACCTTAGTCACAGGTCACATCTTGTAAGGGAGGTTGGCTGTACTGGGTGGCCATGTACTCTTCTAAAATGCAGGAGCTCCCTCACTAAAGGAATGAATGCATGATGGATGTTATGAGGTAAGTAGTTTCTGCTACAAATGGCTTTCATAAAAAGAACTCCTATAGGAAAAACAGACAGGACCGAAGGAGAACTAATCCAAAGGGTAAACGTGGGGAAAATAAAAAGAAGAAAAGAATAGCTAGTTTCCTGGGTAGGAAATGAGTGCCGCCTCAGGTACATAAGTGAGAAATCAAGTGAAACTAACCATTCTTTTCTTTTGGTCATGAAAGCGCCTAATTATATATTAAAATTCCATGAAATGTCACCTTTCTGATATCGCGAAACATTTTGTTTATATCTCTTTTGGCATTTATCATGCTGTAATGTCCTCTAGGTCACTCCTAGCTTTGTAATTCCCTCAAGGTGACTCTGTAGAAGAAGCAAAATCGTTGAGAGAGCAGAACCCGCGACACTGATGTGTTTATAGGTGAGACAGCCTGATGTCTGAGATTTGCTTTAAAACACTCTAGCAAAAAATAAAAAGGGGACTTGATGAAACAAGACTGACAAAATGTTGGTTTGTTGATGCTGTGTGATGGGTACCTGGGTGACCAGAATACTATTTTATCTCTTTTGTACATGTTTACAATTTCCATAATATGGCAAGACAAAAGACCTGTCCCTCGAGACAGCCAGGGCTGGGCTCAACCTTAGTTTCACCATTTACACACTGAGTGACTTTACCTCTCTGTAGCTTCAGGTTCTCAAGGTGGTCATAATATATAAGCCACTAGGGCTCTTGTAAAGTTTAAAATCAGATGGACTTTGAGGCCTCTAGCACAAGGTCTGGCCCTCAGCGGCCGCTTGCAAGCAACAGAAACTGACTCTGGTTCCGGCTCTTTCTCCTGACACGACAGATGTTAAGTGGCAGAGCTCGGATCTGATTTCTCGACCGAGAACGTCTTCTGTGACCACGCTCGTCCAAAAGCGAGCCGCGGCCGGGTGCTCTGCAATTCACACTTTCAAGCACACAGGAATAGTTTGGGCACCTCTGGAACTTTTTATCCTCAGGACTCCAGGGTGGCCAAGGGCTGGAGGTGGCTCGCGAACATTAAGCGGCATGGCTGCGTGTGGGTCGCCAAGCTGACGCTGGGCTGGCACGGGCTCTGCCCCCGCAGGTCGCCGGAACTCGCGCGTGTCTCCCCGCCTCCCGGGGTCGGCTCGGGCCGGCGGCCTCCAGCTCGGCTCCCGCCCGACGCGCCCCCCGCCGCCTCCCTCCGGGTCCTAGAGCGCGTCTCTCCGCAGCCGGGCTCCCGGCGCCTGCGGCTCCGGCCGACCACCAACCCTCCCCTCCCCGCGCGGCAGGGGGGCGGAGCTTCGGGTTCCTGGCCCGTGATTGGCCGGAGCCCAGGCGCTCCCCTTCTCCGCCCCCGTCGGCGGGGTGAGAGGTCACCGGAGAGGCGATCTGCAGGGACGACAATGGCGGGGCTCTGGGTCGGGGCCGTATCGCTGGTCGCGGCCGGACAGCGTGGGCGGCGACCCCCGCAGCAGCTGATGCGGAGCGCGGCGCTGTGGACCCTGAAGGTGAGGAGCGGCGGGGCTCCCGCGGGCCTGGGCTTCCCTGGGTTTCCGGCCCGCACCGCCTCGGGGGGGCCGGTGTCCGGGGAGCGCGGGTGGTCCCGCGGTCCCGGGGGTTCCCGGGCGTCGCCGCGGCCGCCGCTTCGGCCTCAGTCTGCGCCCCTCGCCCTCATCCTCCATCCCGGAGTCGGCGCTAGAGCGGGCTGAGGAGGCACCCCGGCTGCCGCCGTCGCCCGCTGCGACCCTGGAGGGCAGGGGGCCCGAGGAGAGAGGCAGCCCTGTGTCTTCGCTCTCTCCGCGCGGCCGGCGGCCCCCGGGCACTCAGGTGCCCGCATTGCCCGGGGCCCGCTTCCAGGGCCTGGCGTGGCTGGCTTCGTCCCGGGCTTCCACGGCGTGTTTTTGGGCGTCCTTATCGTTTCCACGTTCTCTTGCTTCTTTTCATCCTTTTTGAAGGGACTCTGTGAGCTGCTGCTCAGCGAGACTGAGGGTGGTGAGTTGGATCTTAACCTTAAAGTAAATGTCAGGACTGCAAATTGTTCTTAGGTTTGGCTTGAAAGCCTGTTTTAGTTGTCTGAGACCGCTATTCAGTTGTGCGTAAAATGCATCCTGCGAATTTATTTTTCTTTTCGATGTAGTGGTTACCCTGATTTTTGTACTGTTCTCAACGCATTTCATCACCGTTCAGTGTTCCCTAAGGGTGTCATGGTGGCAGCTGGACATACAGGTTGGAGTGTTTGGGAGTACCTCTTAAATTTTTGCCGTCAGCGTGGAGTTTCTTGTAATTTTAGGGCATAGATGATCTAACCTACTTTAATCATAATTCTTTAATTATGTGACGTTTCCCTGAAAACCATCTGTCAGCTGGTTCAGTGTGCTTGCTGAATTTCCTTTACACACTTTTTAAATTTAAAAAATTACCACATGACTTGATTATCATTGAATGTTAGAAATGTAGAAATGGAAGACACTTTAGAGATGATCTGCACGAGGTGAGAGCTGGAGCTAGTCACAGAAGCGGAAGTAAGCCGGCACCTGTTTTTGCTTGGCGTCACCTTCAGAGTGCCCACTCTCCCTGTTCTTTGTGTTGCCATACGGTTTATTGTTCTTTAATGTTTATTGTTCTATAATCTTTTACTCTTCGTTGACCCCATCCATTGCAGTTGTAAAACTTATGCATTTACATAGGAGGTGGCATGGTGTGGTGGAAAGTTGGGGGCTTTGGAGTTATACATATGAGATTTTAGGCATTTGACTGGTGCCTTCATTGGGCTTCAACTTCTTCTTTTAGCTACTTTTTTCCAACATATCTTTATTGAATACCTTGTGTTCCAGCTCTAGGAAATTAATATGGTTTCTGCTTTCTGAGAAATTTCGGTCTAGTAGGGAGAGACAAATGAGGGTATAATGCTATTAGGGGAGTGGTCCTGCTGCTATAAGAAAACAAGTCAAGATTTTGAGCTTTATGTCCTAGATACTATTCTGGTGCTTTACTTGAATTAATTTATTCAGTCTCACAACAGTCATATATGAAATCCCCATTTATAGAAGAGGAAAGCAAGGTACAAAGTGTTATGTAACTTGCTCAGAGCTGTAGAGCTAGTAAGTGGCAAACCTAGAATCTGGAACTCCAGAACCCAAGCTCTTAATCATACTATACTACCTAAGGCAAGGACATGTTTTCTTTTGAAATTGAAAATTGAGACAAGTTTTAAAGGACGAGGTAAACTTTTCTGGCAAACAGAGATTAACGTTATATATGAGAGAGGAATGCATGCAAAGGCCCTGTGGCCAGAGGGAATGAAAGTTAGAAGAACTGAGAAGAGCTTGTTGGCTCTGGTGCAAAGACTAGATGATGCTGGGGAGGTAGACAGGAGTCAGACCATGCTGGGTCTCATAGATCATGTTATGAGGTTTGGTGTTTGTCTTAGAGCAGTGGGAAGCCATTGATGTTGGAAGTGGGAGGAACGACACTGACATTTTAGATTGGAGAGGCTGAGCGGAAGGTGGTTACTGTACTTACTGTTGTACACTTGTTACATGCTTACTGTGTAATATATAAGCTTTGATGTTTCTTACCTGGTTTCTTTCTTTTAATGTGTCTGTCAGAGACTGCATCTTGTCTATTTCTGTGTTCTTAGCACAACGTTTGACACAATAGGTGCTGAATGTGTAACAATAGAGTAGCATTATGTTTGTGCCAGCAAAGAATTCCTCCTTGGGGTGGGAAGCATCTCTGAAGTTCACTATCACTCTAGGGGAACTTGAGCTGCTGCTTAGCTTCTTTCCGTGCTTCTCTTCTATGAACTTGAAATGTGCTCTACTGAGTCTGTTTGAAGCTGAACCTTTTGAAGATTTTAACCCCTCCCTCCACCTCTGCAAACCTTTTGGTTGGTGGGAAAGCAGACAGCTAACTCTAGGCACTAGTCTAGAGAATTCTGACCATTTTTCAGTCAGTTAGCAGTTCATTTATTTTTAGCGTATATAGCATTCACCTTTTAGTCTTATTTGTTTTGTATATCAGCATTCTAAACACATTTATTGCCTGAGTCCGCGGGTTCGAGACCCACCTGGGCAAGTGAGACCTCATCTCTACAATAAATCAAAAAATCAGCTGGGCGTGGTAGCGCGCGCCTGTAGTTCCAGCTACTTAGAAGGC
>CAUYQG010269513.1:0-15716 GCA_963574415.1 Tarsius wallacei
TATATGTGTGTTCTTCCGTTATCCCCGGTTTTTCTGCTTGTTGTTCGCAAAATTTGTTCTTTGTGGCCGCGCCCCCCCCCCCCCCCCCCCGCCCCGTAGCTCACTGCCTCAGGGTAGAGGGCAGTCTTGAGGTGCTGAGATTGAGCCCCTTCCTGCACATCCCCCCTACACACACACCAGCTCTCACACCTCTCTCCTGTCATCTCCTCCAACCCTCTTTTAATGATCAATTTCAGAGAAGCAAAGGTCAGCCTTTACTCCTGGACTAGGACTTGGGATCACACCGGCTCCTGCCTCTCCTTATTTGTATAGCAGTTTCCCAACTGAAAGACTGGAAGGAGGACTAAGCCAGACCCTCCCATCAATCAAAGCTGCCAGAAGAGGGCAGGCTTTCCCATTCAGCACTAGGTTCCCATCAAATAATAATCTTGGGAATGGGGAAAAACAGAACCCACTGGATGAATCCACTGAACATTCAGATGTGGAAGAGCAAAAGCTCCTGGGCTAGGGATCAGGACCCCGCCTTTAGCCTTCAGCCTCCCCACAGCACCTTGAGAGAACCTTTGAGGCAAGCATGATGGGAAGCTGGCTGGCTTAGCAGGGCTTCCATGCTCTTGCTTCCTTCTCGTATCACTGGCAGACTGAACACAAAACACTCAGGACCACAAAGAATGGTTTTTAGCATTTGGAGGGTCAAGGATCCCTTTATAAATCTAATATAAGCTGGTTAGTCTTCTTGCGAGAAAAACATGCATACACCCACAAAAATGTGTAAACAGCTGGGTGCAGCGGGTCACACCTGTAATCCCAGCACTCTGGGAGGCAGAGGCAGGAGAACTGCTTGAGCCCAGGAGTTCAAGACCAGCCTGGGCAATATAGCAAGACCTTCTCTACAATAAAAATGAAGTCGCTAGCTGTGGTTGTGGGCGCCTGTATTCCCAGCTACTCAGGAGGCTGAGGCTGAACTGCCTGAGCCCAGGTTGAGGCTGCGGTGAGTCATAAAGGGTGCCACTGCACTCTAGCCTGGGCGACAGAGACTCTGACAAAAAAAATAAATAAATAAATAAAAACCACAAAACAAACATGTAAACAATGCCTGTTGACAGTTCCTAATCTAGTACAGCACCCTCATCTTAAAAGACTTTGGGCCCATTAATCAGCTTGAAACCATTATACTAAGTGAAAGAAGCCAGACACAAAGGATCACATTATACAATTCCATTTATATAAAATGTCCAGAATAGGCAAATTGGAAAGGAGGGGGCATGGAGGCTACCTAAGGGTATGGAGTTTCCTTTTGGGATGATGAAAACGCTCTAAAATTTGTTTTCAGTGATGGTTGCACAACTCCATGAATATACTAGAAGACATTGAATTGTATACTTTAAGTGGATGAACTGTATGGAATGTAAGTTCTATCTCAATAAACAGTCTAAAAAAAGTGAACTTAAGGGTTGCAAATGACCACACATCTGAGCTTTAGTCCCCATTCATTAGGGGCAGAAAGAACCTGTGGAGAAAAATTAGGGAAGGGTACTTGAATGTGGTTTATGGGTCAGATAGGAAAACATTCTAGAAAGAATGAGATTCTACGTATAATTTTGATCTTAAGGGCAATGAAGCATCATGAAAGGTTTTAAGCAGTAATGATATGATCAGATCTGTATTTTAAAAACAATCTCCCCAAATCACTGAACTGTACATTTCAGACAGGTGAATTTAATGGTATTTAAATGATAACTCAATAAAGCCACGAAAAAAAACCCTTCGGGAACATGAGAAGGATAGACTAGAGAGCATATAGCTGGAGAAGGGCTGTGGCGCAGTTTAGGTGAGAGGTGCCAGGGTCCATCTGTTTGGATCTGGGGGAAACTGGCTTGGGGGTGGAGTCAGGGGAGGATCGGGATGTCTTGCCCAAGGTTAAGGAGAAGCTGGTCGAACTGTTTCAGAACCCAGAGGGAGCTCCCTGGCTTCAGACCTAGTGCTCCCACCAGCACTACAGCTGTTCCACTGACAGGTGATGGAAGTACTGTTCTCCCCTTCGAAGAGAAATGCACTTCAGAAACATGTTTCCAAAAAATGTTTCTAAGGGTTTTATTTCTAACAAGAGGAAAATAATAAAATAAAATTAAAATAGGCTTCGGTTGGAACCAAGTTTCTTGTTTTGCTTTTTTTTTTCTTTTGAACAAATTAATTACACACCAACAATCTTCTTTTATTACAACATGAACCCAGGAGGAGGAAAGGAGACGGGAGGACAAGGAGGGAGGACTGAGGTGGTTGTGAGGACAAGCACCAAAAGCTTTCTTCAGATCACAGGGAGCTCTGTTCAGCTCCCCAGCCAAATTCCTTTAAAATAAAACTGTGAGCACAGCTATGTGAAGTTTCCTCCTCCTGGGTGGAACAGTCAGGGGAAGGGAGATGGAAGAAGGAGAAGGGGGATAAAGGAAGAGAGGAGAGGAGAGTGGGGGGGAGGGGTTAGTGTAGCATGGCCTGGCCAGGGCCTGAACTGGGGAGAGAAAGGAGAGGAGAGTCCCCCAGTTTGCATACTCACTGGCCTTGTCTCTGGAATGGTGCTGGCCCAGCCCCAGCCACCCCCCTGCCCACCTGCCCATCCGTCTATCTGCCTCAGGTGTCTGGGAATGCTGGTTAGAGGCTACCAGGGAGGGGGGACTCCAGGGGCCGGCCCCCAGGAGCTGAGGTCTGAACAATACCTTGGAGTCAGAATATAAAAGTCAAGGGACTTGGGGATGGGCGGGTGGGGGGATGGCCATCCCCCCTACTCGTCTACCTCCCAAGAAGCAGGCTTGATGGTCAGAAAGAGGATCCTTGAGGCCAAGGGGGGTCTGTCAGGGTCTGTGCTAGGCTCAGCCACTGTCACAACTGTTGCTGAGGTGGCTGCTGTGGGCAGGGCAAATGCAGCCGGGAAGTCAGAGTAGAGAAAGGGGCCGAGGGGTCTGAACTGGCCCCTGGCGCAGGTTCCAAGCCATTCTGGTTCTCCTGGGGGCTGGGGCTGTCAGTGGTGGGGAGGGGTGCGGGAGGGGCCTCACCCCCAGTCTCCTCTTCCAGCTCCTCCTCCTCCTGGGCCTCCTCAGCCTCTGGCCCTGAACTCCGTACCCTCTTTGGCTCTAGCTCCTCTCGGGATGGGTCATCGCCCTCCCCACCCCGATCCACCTTCCGCCGCCGCCGCCTCTCCAGTGCCCGGCCCCGTGCCCGACTCCCGTGGCGCTCTGCCTTCTCCAGCTGTGATCACAGATAGGCAGAAAGACAGATTGTGGGCCAGTGGTCAGGCCTGAGCTCCCTACTTGGCCTGACCTACTGGCCCGGCCCACAACCCCTCTCCTCACCTCTAGAAGTGTGCGGATCCTCTCCAGATCTGGAGGCTGTCCTGCCTGCAGCAGCTGCCAGATGCTGTGGTTCTCATCCAGGGTCACCTCCAGCAGGTCCCCCTCCATCATGAGCTCCTCCAGGGGGGCCCGGGTTGTCTCAGGCAGTTCCAATGCAGGGCCAGTCAACTGTGGCAACAGCGAGGACAGCAGCTCCAGATCTGAGAGGTTGCAGGAACAAGCTGGGTTAGAGGCTGGCCTTGGTCTTATCCCTACCACCTCAACAGAGTTGAAAACTACACGGGTCAACTCTAGTGATGTGTAGTCAATAGCCTACCCCACACACCTAGACCTACCTCTCTTACCTGAGCCCTCCTCCGGGGCTACCTTCTCAGGACTGGTCACACCATCTCCATTCTCCAGCAGGCCCTGGGCCTGCCAAGGACAGCAAGAATGGGTAAGGGTAACTGAAGAACCAGGCCTTATTCTTCCTTTCCCAATCCCAAACTTGGAACCCTCCACCTCCTGGAGGAAGAGGGCAGACACCAGCTGTCAGCAGGGAGCAAGAGTCTAGGCATCTGGACAGATGCAGAATGGGGCAGGGTGGCTGGGCCAAAGGAGACTGAAAATTGAAGAACAGGGGCAGGGCAGGGCCAAGCCTAATCGAGGTAGGGGCTAAGAGAGGGGAATTTGAGGACAAGAGCTGGACCGAGCAGCTCACCTTGAGAATATCCTTGCCACTGCCTTCACTGAGAGGGTCAGAGGCAGGGGCTGAAGGGTAGGTAGGGGGCTCCTCGGGCCTGGGTTCAGCTTGTAGCCGTTGGCGGAGCTCAGCCAGCCGTCCCAACAGAGCAGTCACATCCTCAGAAGCCAGAGCCTGTCTGGCACGGCCTTGCCAGCTGATGGCCCTCTCTGTGAGGCATTGTAGGGCTTCACCCTCGGGCAGCCGCACAGGCAGTCTCTGCAGGGCTACCAGCAGTGCCAGGATGGTCTCCAGGCGTGGGCGCCGTGACCGCATACACAGTGGACACAGGAATTTGGTGTCCCATTCCCACCAGGCCAGCAGTGGGGATGAGGTGGGACTGGGCCTCGGAGAGCTAAGGAGGCGGGGCACTGACACACACCGCCCATGGAACCAGTCCTGACACAGATCACATTGCAGAGCTCCTGCCCCAGCTGGCACCTGCCCACACACACAGACAGAAGTTGCAGAGGCTGTGGTCGATGATGCCAGTGGACTAGGCTTGGCTGAGTTTGTGCGACGCAGCTGCAGGATACCCTCCTTCTCTTTCTGTTCCCCCTCCTTGAAGGCCACGATCTGCCATGCCCAGGACAGGAGGAGGTTAGGTCATTAGCTTATCTCATTCCTTCTCTGGCCCCCTTAACACCCCACTCCCAAACAAGGAAAACTGAGATTCAAGGAGCAAGCAACCTGCCCATGGTCACCCAGCTCAGACACTCTTATCCTCACCAAGCTCTTCTCCCCATCTCTAAGCTTCTTACCACAGAGCCTGGGTCCCTGAGGTCCTGCGCAGACAGCCCCAGCAGCTCTGTGTCAGATTTGTATAACCCCAGCTCCTTCTCCATCCACCGGCTGCGCTTGGTGCTGTCTGAGCCAGCGTCTGCACACGGGCAGAGCACCTGAGGCAGGCAGACAGAGGGGGAATGACTGGGATTCTCTACCTCCCACGCCCTCTCCTCCCCATCCAGTGCCCATCGAAAACCCACATTCTCATATAAGCCACCTTACAGCAGCCAAGGCAGGTACAGGGAAAGTTGTGGGTCAAAGCCCCAGGCCTCACCTCCAGAAGCGTGTAGCAAGAATTCTTCTTGAGGAAAGTCTTGGAGGCCTTCTCCCTCCAGGAGTGTGCTGTCAGTACCTGCATCTCTAGCTGTCTCAGCTCTTCTAATCCCACAGGAAGGTCCCGGCCCACAGCCACCAGGCCCTCCAAGTCATCCAAGCAGGGGTAGTGGTCACCATTCTAGGGACAAGGGCAAGAGAAAGCTCAGTTCAATTTGCCAAAGTCTACTGATGCTTACTCTGTGCCTGGCCCTGAGCTGGAAAGATGGACTGAACCCAATCTTGAGGCAGGAAAAAAACAGGTCTCGATCTAAGGAACACCCATCTGGCTCCTTTCCCACAGAGCCTGCATCAAAGGGTTGGCTCAGCCCCAAACATCCAGTCTCCAGAAGCACCAACTAGTTATTTTGTTGTATTTGCCTCTTCTCTCAATGCCCCTGCCCTGTTCCACTCCCACACCACCTGCCTCCCTGGCCCACCATTCTCATCCTAACCAGTGACCTTTCTTCCTTCAGGCCAGCCTCATGACCCCTCTTCTCAAAGTGCTCATCAAGCACATTTTGCCTCCTTACCATGTGCCCCTTTCTTCTCTCTAGCCAACCCAACCCAGCAATGCAGCACAATCCCTTTTATGTGCCATCTCTTCCCAGCTGGACTAAAGGCCAGGGGTGGAAAGTGGGGAGTGGTAGGATCCTCACTTGGATCTCATCCACATCAGCAATCCAGGCCCGGGCCTTAGCAAGAGCCTCCTTGAGAGCCTGGATGTTAGGTAGGTGAACGGGGATGTTTTCTGCTTCACGGATTATGGCCTCGAGAGTAGCTGGTGGATGCTTCTGCCTAAAGGTAGGGAAAAAACAAGATTCAGTCTGGTGTGGTCTACCTGGATCAGAAGCCCAGCCCCTGACCACCAGATATATGTGCATGGGCCCCATGAGTATCTGTTATTCCTGCTGCCACTTGGGCCTACTTGGTTATATTTTGCCTACAAGTGGCTGCTAGCCCCTGCTTCCTCAAGACTGCATGCACCCAACTTCAACCTGCCAAAGTTTTTGCACCTCTGCTTGTCTGCCAGTCTGTTGGCATGCTGGCAATGCTTACATACACAACCTGTGTGTGTAATCTGTTGTTGCAGTCTGTCAGACTGCCCTGGTGTGTGGTGTCTTTCTATCAACATCTGTCCATCCTCTTGTCATTTGTGCTTCTGTGCATATGTACATGTCAGCCTGTAGGGCTAGTCCTCTATATATCTCTATCTGTCCATCTCTGCCTCTACATACACATGGAGTTATAAAAAAGGACAAGAAAGGGAACAAAAGAGGGGAGAGTCAATACTTCGATACAGGAGTGTGATGCCCAAGGCATCATCTTCAGGGTCTCCACTAAATTTTTAAGGTGGGAATAGGGCAGGAAGGAGAAAAGGCTGGATCTACCTGGCCTCCAGGCAAAGGTGGGCTTTCTCCTCCCAGCGTTCAGCAATGGTCAGCAGCTCCTGCAACTCAGCCCGGGCCTTATCCACAGCAGGACTAGGGGCTACACTGGCACCCGCAACCAACAGTCCCCGCATGACAGCCAGGGTGCCCCTTCGGGCTGAGGGGGCCAGCGTGCGTTTCACCTCATCCAGCCATCGCGCCTGTTCCACCTGCCGCTGGAGCTGCTGGGCCTCAGGCACCTCCACCCCCAGCTGCCGCCCCCTCTCCAACAGGGACTGCAGTAGCCCTGGACTAGAGGGCAGTGAGGCCAGGGCCTCACGAGCTTCAGCCTGGTAGGCCTCCACTTGTTCCAGAATACCCTAACAGGATACAGGATAAAGAACAAACTCCTTAGCTAAGCCAACTTTGGTGTCCCACCACCAGATACCTTTGCCTCACCTACCTTTTTAACCCCTCCAAGCTTTTGAGTAAAAGGAGCCTAACAGGGCTAGACTCTTTCTTCTAAGCCCTAAGACAGTGACTCCTAACACTGCTCATTAGAATGGCCTGGATAATTTGTTTAAAATGCAGACCCCTGGGCCCCACCTCTAGAGATTCTTAATAGGTGTTGGTCAGGAATCTGTGCTTTATTTAACTCTCTAGAGGACTCGGCTCTCAGAACACCAAGACACCCTCTGCCCTAAAAAATGCCATGCTATGCTTAGTCCTCATACAAGCCCTCATGCTCCCACTGGGATCTGCTGCCCTCTCCATCCCACTTCTCCTCTGCCTTCACGAACTTCACTCAACTTTCCAGGCCTAACAAGTACCCTTGTTACCTCCTTCTCTACCTCCTCCAGGAAATCTCCCCTTAACTCTGTATCCTACACTTATACCCTTGCCACCTGCCCCTCAAATCCCATTTCTAGGAGGAAGTCACTAGACCCTTGCCTCACACCTCCCATTCTTTTCTCTCATGTGCATCCTGTCTCACACAAATACTTTAAGCTTTTGAAGGGAGCCAAGAGTGGCCTGCTGCTCAGGTCCCCCAATCCCCCTGATCCCTCAGCAGCACTCCAAGCCCACACTGCTCCTCACCTTGACATCCCCAATCTGGTGCATGGCACAAGGCAGGTTGTTCATCTGGTCCAGAAAGGCCCGGAGCTCAGCCAGGGTCATCTGTAGACCAGCCACCCTGTGGGGGCTATGGAGTTTCACATGTGGGGTTTCAGGTCCAAACCCAGTTCCCTCCCTCTGTCTCTGTGCTAAGACCTAATATCTTTCCTCACCACACCTGTCCACCTTGATCTCATATACCTCAGAGTTCCCCCAAATGCCCAGGTTAGAGGGAGGGTTTTAAAATATAAGCATATTCATATGATGAAGGAAAAGAATTTGAAAAGAGGGAAATAAACTTTTTTTTGGCAGGGGGAGCTTAGAAACTAATGGATGGTAACAGAAGCTGGACTTTTCAATCTGTCCTCTACTGTGAACTCTAAAAGCTGTGTGGCTATGATCAGGTTTACACATCTGTGTCCTATTCTTGCCCCTAAACCTCCCAAAACTCCTCCCTGTCCACAAAGTCCCTCAGCCTATTTCACAAAATCTCCTCCAGGAACTGATAAAAATAAACACTTCTAGCTTTCTTATCACGAAGGCTCTCCTCTCTGTTCTACGTTGGTCTCCTTGCCCTCCCCAGCACCTCCCAGGCCATCTCACACTCTGGTGCTTGGCAGCTTCCTGCTGATGTCCAGTCTGCCAAATGGTATTCAGAGTCCACCCCTTGTAGCACTTTTCCTAGGTGCTGGATCCTCAGCAGGCTATCTGGGCCCCAACACCTCACGCTGCCATACCCAGCCTCCTGGCCGCTGACCAGTCCCAGAGCTCGGGACACGCAAGCCTCCGCCTCACTCAGGCAGTTCTTCAGTCGCTGCAGCAGCTCACTGTTAGGAAACCTCCGTTCACGGGCCTCAGACTCCAGTGCCCTTAATTCTTCAAGGCCTGGAGGGACAATGATGGCAGCAAGGAGTAGGCAGTATTGAGTACACACAGAGGAAGGGGGTCAGGGGTATAGAAGAAAAGGGAATAAAACTTGCCTGTGGAGTCCCTCCTTCCCCCCATCACTCACTGCGCTTCCGCCCATCCTCCACCTCCAGGGCCACTCGTACTTTATTGGCCCAGGTGTCAAAGGACTCGGCCCGAACCTTCAGCTTATGCAGCATAGCAGGAAGCTCATCCAAGGTGTATCGATATCTGGAGGAAGAGGGCAGGGAAAAACATGTCTGGCCCAGCTCTGCATACTCCTCCTTGCCCCTCTTCCTCCAGGCAGACCCATGCTCACCGCAGGTACTGCCGGCTACTAGAGCATTTGCAGAGGTCATTGATGTGGGAAAGGCAGACAAGGCCATCTGGGCAGTCGTAGCAGGCCAGGGCTGACAGAAAGCACGTGGTCTTGCACTTGATGCACTGGCGCTCGTCATCTGGGAGCAGCTCGAAAGCCTCTCGCTCAGCCTCTGTGATGCCCTGTGGGCATTCAACCCACATGTTATACAGAACTAGAGTAGAGTAGAGCAGCAGAATCCTCCATCTCAGCCACCACTAAGCCCCACTTTAGACTCAAATCTATGCAGAGGGTCATGAGGTTTGGGAGGCCAAACCCTACAGAGCACACTTGCCCTTTGTAAAGTCCAGACACTCAAAGTTGGAGGGATCAGATGAACCAGGGCAAGATCAGTGTGGACTGAGGTAATTTTAAGGGGAAGAAAAATCAGGTGAGATTTCAGATCAGCAGAAAGGGCCTTGTGGGTAAGAAATAATGAGAAAACTGGTGAACTAAGGCATTAGAGAGGTGACAATGTGTGAAAGTGGCCAAGGGACAGGCCTGGCTAGTATGGAGGGTATGTATGGAGAACAATGCTAGCTTCTAGTTCCTCAATGTCCACTGGTCCCAGGTACCACGCTGGCTGCTTAGCAGGCAGGTGACACTATATAGACATATATAACTGAGAGAAATTCAACCGTATGTTTGTGTCCAGGGTTTAAAGATACCATTTTCCCTCAACAATATGGCTTCCAAACCTAAGCCAATGACTTCATCTGTTGCTCAGATAAGGAAAAAGCAATCCATTCCAAAAAGGGATGAAAAGCTGGCTATGTTGGAATAATCAAAGAACACCACAATACTTATACATTATGGGCAATTTTAGGAACTTTAAAGAGAATTGTTGACCATAACAGTTTTTGTCTTGCATACCAACTTTAACATCTAACCACTGCATAAGCTATGAGCCCACTGCACATTACAAACCCCACTATGCCACTTATTAGCTGTGAGATCATGAGTAAATTATTTAAACCTTTCTGGGTCTCAGTTTCATTATCTTATAAAATGGAGGTAACAGTACCATCCTTACTGGGCTATTATGAGGATTAACAAAGATAAAGCAACCAAGGAATTAGACAAGTATCTTAGCACTTAAAAGTGCTCAACAAATATTTACTGTTATTAGCTCTAATTTTCAGATAAGAATACGTATTTCACAGGCCTATCTCATTTTACTAAGGAGGAAACTAAGTCTCAGAGTCAGCAACTTCCCAAAGTGAAGACTTGACTACAATTAATTTTGACTCTGAAGTCAGAGAACATTCTAAGGATGAAGTCCCTAGGTTTTGTTTTTTTTGGGGGGGGGGTCATGGACTCTAAGAATTGGATGCAAACTATGAGTCCTCTTCCCAGAAAAGTACTCAAAAACACATGCAATCTCTTACAGGATTCTAAAACTAAGGTGTCTAGAATCCTTCTCTGAGGTAAGGGCCAAGGGTAAAGAATTCTGAATGTCAAGATGAGAAGACCTCTTCTCCCCACCTTGTTTTGGCTCCTTCCCATAGCCTGGCATAGCCACACGGCCATCCTTTAATAACAGCACTGACAGAGAGAGAAAAGCAATGCCTAGAAAAGCCTGGAGACCCAACAAATAACACCATGACTAAGAGGCCCTAGACTTCCAACACTACTATACTTATAGTCTTGCTACAACCCAATCACAGGATAATTATAAATGAGCTTTAAAATAAGAAAGTATTACCCTAAACAGGCAGCAAAGGATCCCTCAGGCCCAGTATTCCTTTGTAATTTTATGGAGGACTCCAAGTCAGTTCCCTAACTGAGCCAAGTGTAGAGCTTGAAGAAGGTGGCTGAAAGTACATGAGTGAACTTTTCAGCTCTGTAGCAGTTTCTACTACTTCTACACACATAACTGACACATGCTTATGAGAAATCTCTTCAAGTAGGACCACCTTCTACTTGGTAATATTATTGCCCTAGTTTGAGTTACTGAACCACCGAATGTAATAAAATGGTACTTCCTAAGAAATGTTTCATATTCCAATTAGTTTCTCTTATTTTTTTCTTTCTTTTTTAATTCAAAAGTGTCCTGCTATGTTGCACAGGCTGGTCTCGAACTCCTAGGTTCAAGCAGTTCTCCTGCCTCAGCCTCCCAAAGTGCTGGGATTATAGGCGTGAGCCACTATGCCCAGCCACAATCTGTTTCTTCATGCATTAACATTACCAATAATAGCAGCTGCTACACTGCAAAGGCAATAATAGATGCTTTGGCATAAATCATCTTACTCTAGCTTTACAATTACCTTGCAGGTTAACTATTTATTCCCAATTTTATTTTATATATTTATTTTTTGAGTTGGAGTCTCACTCTTATCACCCAGGCTGGAATGCAGTGGCATGCTTCCAGCCACCGCAGCCTCAACCTGCTGGGCTCAGGCAATCCTTCCACCTCAGCCTTCCAAGTAGCTGGAACTACAGATGCACACTACCACACCTGGCTAGTTTTTGTGATTTATTGTAGAGATGAGGTCTCACCAAGTTGCTCAAGCTGGTCTTGAACCCCCGGGCTCAGGCAATCCTCTCACCTCAGCCTCCCAAAGTGCTGGGATTACAGGCTGAGCCACTGCGCCCGGCCTTATTCCCGATTTTAGAGTGGGAAAGTGAGACTATGAGAGATCAAGTAACTTGATAAGGTCACCCAGATAATCAGAAGCAGGGGTTTCATATGCCAGTCTATCTTGCTAGGTTATTTAAATAATGATGAGTAACTGCTACACCAGTGCCTGCTTAGGGTCAGTTACTGAACAAACACTATCTTTAATCTACTAAACCATCCAAAAAGATAAGCATTATCATAATTCCATTTTTCAGATGGGAAACTAAACACTCAGTGAAGTAAACTGACTTGTGCAAGGTTGCTAGAAAAGGGTATAATAGAGAATGGAATATGGTTTTCAATCCAGATGCATCTAGTTCTTTTCAACACTCCAAAAGTAGAGACTACATCTTCTCTTTCTTGGTGCCATCTTGCCTCCCCCCACCTCCTCCAGGCTAAGGTGCCTGACCCAGAGTACTGTCCCCACCACTCACCTTCTCCAACAGGGCCTTTCGTAGACGCCGCTCCTCCTGCACCATGATGAACATCTCTTTATGCACAGCTGCTGCCAGGTTCAGGTCTAGCTTCTCTGGGCAGGCAGCCATCTTGCAAATGAGCTCTTCATGGGAGAAGACACAATATCTTCGGAGCCGGCGGTAGTGCTCAATGCATTGGCGCCCAGCAGGCAGCTGTGGACAGGTTCATGGTTGAGTGTGGCCAAGTCCTGAGGCCTGGTGGCCCAGTTTCTCTACAACCCTCCTGCTTCTCCCTGCCAGCTCACCACACTCCAGACTCACCCAATCAGCAGTGCAAAAGTTGACGGCCTCAGCAAAGTTGTAGCCTTGGTTGAAGCCACTGTGGTAAGCACGGGGGAAGGTGATGACAAATTCTCCTGCACATTGGTTTGTGCGGACAACCTGAGGAAGAACGGCGAAGGCTGTTGAGATAGAGGTTTTCCAGTTTGCAGACTTGATCTAAGTGGAGGGTTCTTAAGGAGACAAAGTAATGGCTCAGGGAACACAGCCTGACAACAGAATCCCAGACCCTCCAACTCTGAAAAGAGGGACCACTGGTCTCTGATCTTGAGGTTTGATCTGTGTTGACAGATGACAGGAAGATTTGAGAACAAAAAATGTACATATCGAAATAGTCCAACTTCTTTAGTAATTTTTATGAAAGTTATAAATACCACTTTTCATTAAGCTGGCCAAGCTTTTTTCATTAATATAGAGGGTACCAAAAAATGCATACATATTTTAAGAAAGGAAAATACTATTAAAATTGTAATACTCATCCAAGTCACGGCACAAAAAAAACCAAAACCAAACAAAATTGTAATATTCAATAAGATGAATACAAATCATGCTTGACTTCTGCAATTACAAGAGGTGCCCAAAGCGGTTACCATCCAGACACTTCTAATTATGGTGAACATCTCTTAAAATGTGTATACATTTGTTGGCACCCTCTGTATTTACTTTTATCAGTCATATATGCAGTTTCAAGAATCAAATGGTTCTATAAGACTTGTTATAAGATCAGCGAGTCCTGCCATTCTCCCTTCCCCAGAGCCAATCATTTTCACCTTTTTACCTCTTCTGATTATACTGGCATTGACTTATTTTAATAACCTTAAGTAACATGCTTCTAGACTATGTTAAAAATGGCCTCTTTTCTCAATTTGCTTAGTTTTCTAAGGCATATATCCCTAACTTTTTGACAAGTGTCTAAATCTCCTTTCCTATCAATTATCACCTTTCTGTAGCAGTCTCTCATGCAGCCTTCTGATCTGTCCCATCTGGACCAGCTTTTCTTCCTGGATCACCACTCACTCTCCTGTGACAAATCTCCTGTTTCCTAGGCTCATATCTCATATCTTCCTCTTGGCTCATTCCTTTGCTCAAGCACCTCCTTTAATAGTTTCCTGAGAAATGGCGTGAAGAATCTACTTTTTTTTTTAATGCTACTATTCTTATTCTCACACTTGACTGCATATAGAACTCTAAGATAAAAATCATTTTCAAGGCAGTATCCTAGTCTTCTAGATTCCTGTGTTGCTATGAAAGTCTGAAGCCATTTTGATTTCTAATGCTTTGAACTAAATCTGCTTCTCACTTATGAAACTTACAGGATTCTTCTAGTCCCAGTGTTTAATATGGAAATTCACAAGATGTATCTTGGTATGGATTTATTTTCATTCATGTCCTGGATACGCCCTTTGATTCTGGAAACTCAGTGCTTTAGTTCAGGAAAATTTTCTTGAACGATTTCATTAATGATTTCATCCTTTCAGTTTTCATCCATTCTCTCTTTTCATGACTCCTATTAGTTGAACAGTGAACCTCCTAGATAAATTCTCTAATTTTTCTACCTTTTTCCATCTTCATCTTTTTATTCTGCTTTCTGGAAGACATCCTCAACAATTTATCTTCTAAGGATTTTTTTTGTTTTTGTTTTTAGCTTTTCACCTTTGCTATCATAATTTCAGTCTCTAAGGGCTCAGTATATTATTTTTTAATATTATCCTGCTCTCTTTTCATGTTTGCAGTATATGCTTATCTCTGAATATGTTAATAAAGTTTCTTTTCCTTTTCTTTTGAAGTTTATTTCTCTCTGCCTGGCCTCTGCTTCTCCAAGTTGTTTTCTTTGTTTGGTTCTATTTTGTTTTCCAGGGTTTCTTCAGTTGTCTGTTAACCTGCGGCTATCTGCTTATATTTAAGAGAAAGAGACCAAAAAGTTGAATGGAAACTTAGAGTACATAGACTAAGCTTGTCAACAGTGAGCTTCAGCCTGGCTCGGTGGCTCAGCCTGTGATCCCGTGCTTTGGGAGGCTGAGGTGAGTGGATTGTCTAAGTCCGCGGGTTTGAGACCCACCTGGGCAACTTGGCAAGACCTCATCTCTATAATAAATCAAAAAATTAGCTGGGCGTGGTAGTGCGCGCCTCTAGTTCCAGCTACTTGGAAGACTGAGGCGGAAGGATCGCCTGAGCCCAGCAGGTAGAGGCTGCGGTGGCCGGGAGTGTGCCTCTGCACTCCAGTCTGGGCAACACAGTGAGACTCCAACTCAAAAAAAAACACAAAAAAACCAAAAAACAAAACACAGTGAGCTTCACTGTAGAGTGATCTATCTGAGTCATTTAATTTGGGGAAGTCTAGATCTTTTCTCTCAGGCCAGTTAGTTTTCTCAGAGAAAATCCCCCTATTTTTGCCTTTAGGAAAATAAGTCTGGCTTCCAGTGTTCTAACAGCCAAGCAGAAGAAAATGGCTGGGAACCTCAGCATCCAATATGATAAATCCTATTACTTTCATTATAATTCTACCCTCAGCTAGTACCGGAGACCTCAATCCAGAGACTCTCTGGTTGAACCTCTTCAGAAACAAATCTTCAGTCTTTTACTAGAGAGGGAGATTCATATTTCCTGCTGCCCAGCATGGGAGGGGCTCTCACAGCTTTTTACAGAGACACAGACCAATCCTTAATTTCACCCCATCCATTTTTACCCCCAAATTGCCTGATGCCACTGGCTACAAACCTTTGGGGGATTCTGAGGAACAAATCAGGTTGGTTCTCAGATGTTCTCAGTACAGGCTTTATTATTTTTTTTTTTAGTTGGAGTCTCACTCTTTTGCCCAGAGTGGAGTGCAGTGGCACGCTCACAGTCACCACAGCCTCGACGTGCTGGGCTCAGACGATTATTCTACCTCAGCCTTCCAAGTAGTCAGTAAAGGCTTAAAGTCAGTTTTCTTATCTATCAGTTTTCTAGTTCCAAGAATTTTATTTATCACTGTCTCCTCTCCTGTTTTCTCCATCTCTATGATTTCTTTTTTTTTTTTTTTTTTACCTTTAAGTAAAACCCTAGCCGGGCTCAGTGGCTCAGACTGTAATCCCAGTACTTTGGGAGGCTGAGGTGAGAGGACTGCCTGAGCCCGCAGGCTCGAGACCCGTCTGGGCAACTTGGCAAGACCTCATCTCTACAATAAATCAAAAAAAATTAGCCGGGCATGGTAGTGTGCGCCTGTAGTTCCGGCTACTTAAAAGGCTGAGGCAGAAGGATCGCCAGAGCCCAGCAGGTCGAGGCTGCAGTGGTCGGGAGCAGCCACTGCACTCCAGTTTGGGTGACAGAGTGAGACTCCAACTCAAAAAAAAAAAGAAAACCCCTTTGTGTCATTTTAGTGGGGTTTTGGTACAGAATGAAAGTAGTCATGTGTATGCTTCATTTGTTTTCTTTACCAAGAATCT
>CAUYQG010269514.1:0-16492 GCA_963574415.1 Tarsius wallacei
GCCTTCCAAGTAGCTGGAACTACAGGCGCGCGCTACCACGCCCGGCTGATTTTTTTGATTTATCGTAGAGATGAGGTCTCGCTTGCCCAGGCGGGTCTCGAACCCGCGGGCTCAGGCAATCCACTCACCTCAGCCTCCCAAGGCGCGGGATTACAGGCTGAGCCACCGAGCCCGGCTTGTTTCCTCATTTCTAAAAATTTAAAATTAAAATACCTGTCTCACTGAGTTGCTGAAAGGAGTAAATATAGGTAAGGGTCTAACACATCTAATATTTTTAAACCCTCAATAAATAAGCTATTCATTATTAATTCTACTTACCAGTTCTGTTTAAAATTATAAATATCTATCATAGTAGTCTTTCTTCTTTTTTCATTTAACATTATCATCCATTAAACTATTGGCCACTTAGCAAGGTAAGAATCATCATTCTCACCATTAAGATCAACAATCACACTGGGGACTCCAAAATGTGGGAGGGTGGAAGAGAATGAGGGTTAAAAAATTACCTACTGGGTAACATATTCACTATTTAGGTGATGGGTACACTAGAAGCCCAAACCTCACCATTACGCAATATACCCATGTAAAAACCCCCACATGTACCCTCTAAATCTATTTTTTTAAAAGAAATCATGTTTAAAAGATCATCAATCATCATGGTGGCCTCTCATAATTCCATAAATAGCAAACAATGAACAACCATTCAGTCATTTATTCTGAAAATCTTTATTGAGTACCTCTTATAGGCCAGACTTGATCTAGGCACTGATAAACTACAAAGATAAAGATGACAGAATCCTATCCTCAAAGAGTTTAAGGGGTTTAGAGATCTCCAAAGGTAAAGAACAATATAGTGGGAATAAAGCTGAGATAGAACCAGAACAAAGGTGGCAATCAGCAAGACAGAGAAAGAGGAGTTTATGATTTCCGGGATGACGCAGCTCTGTAATACGTAGCCACAGCAAAGTGAGGGTGAATTAAGTCAGGAGTCAGATGGCTCCAGGGTTGAATGGGGTCATGCACGTGGATTTTGAAATCTCCTAGGATTATGACAGCAGTTCGCATGAAGAGAAGGACTATAATAAACCTTATCTCAATATATTCAATAAAGCTTCCCAAATGCCAGTTATTTTAACTTTGCAGCAATGCCAAAGTAGGATTAACAACATCTCTTTGATGATTTCATCAAACAGTTTTATCTGGAAAATTTATTATGAAATCTACTACGATCACTCATACTTTCATCTGATTTAAAAGCTTAACAATATCCACTTCAACAAAGAAAACTCTTTTGTTTTTAGTATTGGGCATCTTTTGATTAAGCCTAATCTGTAACAAGTATTCTTTCATAAAATAAATTTTTGAAATGCAGACCAGTCTATTAGTTGAAACCACTTTTTAAAATATCCATTCTTTCATTCCTTTAAGATACAATACAATGAAAATTCTGTAAACTGAGTGGAAAGTCATGGTTGCTATGAGATTCACACAGATACAACCCGAACACAGAACTTTTCATTGTTTGATTCTTTTTAAAAAGAAAAAGAAACATTAGAAATTCAAACTATAATTTTATGACCTGGGGTTATGTGATAAAAGACTCTTATCAACTAACAAAACAAACTTGACCTTGAAACAACACAGCAGCAACTTATTTTTTAAAAATCCAGATTTACTTTTTTATTTGCAGTTCCCAGTAGTCTATCAGTAAAAAAATGATAGTGAAGTAGTAATCTGAATAATGTTCATTAGTCTGTATTTATTGCTTCTGACCCCTCCACCTTAATTTTACACATATGAATTAAAAATACATAATTGGTCAGATGTTTCCTAGTCCTATCCCAAACTCAGTAGAGAAATTCTTCATTATCTTTTACATGTTACATTCCCTTCTCCACTGTTTTTGTTCTTCTAGGTTTTTGTTTTTGAGTTGGAGTCTCGCTCTGTCACCCAGGCTGGAGTGCAGTGGCATGCTCAAATCCACCGCAACCTCGAACTGCTGGGCTTAGGTGATCCTTCCGCCTCAGCCTTCCAAGTAGCTCGAATTACAAGCACGCGCCACCACACCCGGCTAATTTTTTTATTTATTGTAGAGATGAGGTTTCGCCAAGTTGCCCAGGCTGGTCTCAAATCCATGGGCTCAGACACTCTTCTCACCTTGGTTTCCTAAGGTGCTGGGATTATAGGCGTGAGCCATACCTGGTCTTATTTTTCAATTATCAACTGGACATACCAAGGATGGCTTTTGTTTTGTTTCTAGTCAATAGAAGATAGTTAAAAATTCTCCTAAAATATTTTCTCAAGGATTTCTACTATCCATAGAACTAAGCTACCATTCCACCATTTCTCACATCACCTGTCTGTGCTCTCTCAACTTTCCCTGATCTATACCTTGCCTTAAGCCATCCCCTCCTTCTCCTTTGATACAATGTTCCTATACCTCAGTCTGTCACACTCTTACTTGTTCCAGTTGCATGTCAAAATACTCCCATGGAATCTTTTCCAACCCCTTCCCATCTGTGACATGCCATACCACTTTACCCGCCACAGCCCAAAGGCTTCCCTGAAGAACACCACAGTTATTTTATATAGATACTGTGTTTCGCTTTTATCAGAACCCAAGTCTTTGTTAGAGAAGAAAAAGTCTAACCTGTAACAGCATCTTTAAAAAGATATCCAGTAAATGCTTGTTAATTTCAAATCATAAAAACATTTTAAAAACTATCAATATGAAAGAATTTCCTGGCTCTAAAACTGTGCTAAAGAACAAATAGATAGGAGTAGTGTATAAAATTATTTATGGAAACACTGCATATTAAGGCTCCAAGTTTCCAAACCTGGGTGAAAAGAAGATTTGTTTTTTAAAAAAAAAAAAAAAAAAAAGCTGCTTTAATAGAGAATTAAAAAGCTGGGGTCTGAATTTAAATCAGAAAAAAAAAAGTTTGTTCTGTGAGCTGTGAGTTCTTTCTTTTCTCTCCCTATTTTTTTCTTCCTTCATTAATGGTAAATAGGATACCAACAAGACAAAGGAAATCAATGCTATATCCCTCACGTGCAGTTTCCAGAAACTCAAGTAAATGGAACATATTTGTCATACTTTCTGAGGAAGCATAACAGAGTTTCCCATCACTAACTGTTCCTTGACCATTCCTTCCTTTTTTGGCTCTGGAAATTTTCCTTATGATACCTTTGTCTCACTTTAACCCTGCTCTCTTAGAATGGGGCAAGGACAAGAATGACAGCTCATCTCTCGGTCCTCATGTTGTACAGTACTCACATAAGAAAACTAAAACTAAGGCTTATTCTGCCTCTTCTCCTAGGGTTAAAAATTACCTTTATTCAGATGGTTAGTACAAGTATAAAAATATAAACAAGCACAAATTTGCCCAGCAATTTCCATTCATTTTTGGTATAACATAATAACACAGTATTTCGGAGTAGTGGGGATTAAATGAAAGTGTGGAGTGAAAAAAGTAGGATAATCAGGCCAGGCACAGGGGCTCACACCTGTAATCCCAGCACGTTAGGAGGCAGAGGCGAGAGGATTGCCTGAGCCCACAGGTTCGAGAACAGCCTGGACAACTCGGCAAGACCTAGTCTCTATAATAAACCAAAAATTTAGCTGATGTGTTGGCACACACCTGTAGTTCCAGCTACCTGGAAGGCTCAGGCAGAAGGATCATCTGATCCCAGCAGGTCAAGATGGCGGTGGCCGTGAGCGTGCCACTGCACTCCAGCCTGGGCAACAGAGTGAGACTCCAACTCAAAAAAAAAAAAAAGCAGGATAATGAATAGCATGCCCAGTACAAACTTAAAAGGCTAAAATATTACTTTATAGATAACGTATAAATAGAAAAAAACTATAGTATATACACAAAAAGACATTATCAGGAGTAACCTCTGGGTAGTAGAACGATCATAGTTTTTTTCCTCCTTTTATTCGCTAAATTGCATTATTTTCAACAAGAAACAAACATGTTATTGAAATACCATGATATTGATATTCTCAGGCAAACTTGAAATGTGCCTATAGGAGAGTGATTTTCAGACACACTGCAGTGCCCACCTACCCCCACCGCCATTCTCTGAAGGGCCCCACTGGTAACCAGGATGCTTTGGCTTTCAAATGGAGAGGGCATCTCTGGGGCAACCACCCTAAACCTCTTACATACCCAGAGATTTCCCATTTTTCCAAAAATGCAAATACCCCTTACCCCATAGTACACTCACCAAGGGCACACTGGTATTTTTTCACATCCTAACTCAAAAGAAGGCCTCTTAATTATAATTTCATATTTAAGAAATATGAAAGCAGAGACTACAAAAGCTCAAAAACTTAAGTCCACAGTCTAAAAATGACTCAAACAGAATGAGGGGTCTGGATCCCTAAATCTAGCTGAAGCTTCATATCCTTTTTTTATAAGAGTCTCCTAAAAACCATAACTCAAATTAAGTTATTTTAGGAGCAAGAAAGCCCTGAATAGTTATATAGATAAATTAGCATACCTCATATATTCTTTCTTATACAACATCATAAAAGAAACATAACTACACATCACCAGATGATTCAATTAACTTCACATTTCTTCTATTTACCAGATATATGTTATGTATGCATGATAACAGTTCAAGAAAAGGGCACTAATTTAGATGTTAATGGTCTCACAGAGAAATACTGTCTTTTTAAAGCAGTGAGACTATGCTGGGTAGTTTCTTCTTTCAAAATAAAAAGTAAAAAGGTAAAGTATTCATTAAAAACATGGCTGTAATAATTCACCAGTTTTTAGCAGTACAATTTCCCTAGACCACTATAAAACAATTAAATTTTGTGAATACAACATTTATATATATATAAAATCTAAGACATATATATATAAAATCTAAGACTTATAAACTGGCAAAAGTTAAACCTGATTTAACTTGTTCTACAGCTGAATGTTGTGCTAGGACCTTCATAGATAAGTTATTTCTACATTTCTAATAACAAGGCTTATTGAGGAAATACTGGTATATAGTTGAGGAAAACACAGTGCTGCAGCCAAGGTTCCAGACACAGTTCTGCCCATTGTACTACTTCCAGGGCGTGGAAAAGAGTGAAATTTTCTCTCACCCAAAGCTTCTTCCTCTATAATATAAAGGGGTTATAGAACACGTAGTCGAAGGCCCCATACATGTGTGGGGCTCTCAACACTTGTATTCTGATCAGTAGAAGACTGTAGACAGTTCTGGCACCAAAAAGTCTATATGCTTCTGGCAAAAATTGTGAATCCATTTTACAACTTGCAGCCAACATACTGTGTCACGTTTTCAACTTAGACTTCCCTCAATATGTCTTAGATTGCAGAAATCCTGAATTCAGCAAGCCAAGTGTCTAACACAGAAAATTGAAATTATAGTAAGAACAAAAACTTTCATTCATATTTGAAAGCCTTGATTTTTATTTTGTTCTTTATCATCATAGGCATCACTGACATTTTTTCCTCTTTTCAACAAAGAAAAATCCATGAATAACATTGGCTCTCAAAACAAAGAAAACCACAAAGCAGCAGAAATAACCCAAAAAAAGGCAGTTTAAAAATCTCTGTGTTTCATGTTAATGAATAGTAAACACTAGAATATTGAGACCATATGAAAAATATAAACTGTAATAGAACAGAATATGCCCACTGGGAATCTTATAGTTTAAAAAGCTGATTTTATTTACTTGCTCTTGGTGAAAAAATCTGCTAATACATGTAGTAGACACAGGATAACATCAAGTCTGAATTTTACCTTTCTTCTCACCCAACAATTCAGAGACACCCAGGTTTTGAGAGACTGCTACTTTTACCACATGATGGCGCCTCAAAGTACAATCCAAATGTATTTATCATCTATCTCAGTCTGACTGCAAATGGAATAATCATCAGGTATTGGCTTTGGAGTGGAAAGACAATTACTAATCTGCCTACAGCACTGAAGATGGTATATTACAACCATTAAAACCTCCAGTTTCTCAGTCAAAACTGAGCCTAAACTCAAGCTTGAACCATTTAGTAACTGGATGACCTTGGACACTGACTTGTCCTCTCTAAGCCTTTGTTTCTTGATCCCTAAAATATGAATTGTAACAGTACTCACCTCATCAGATTTGTAAAGCATGGAAGATGGCCCAAAAAAAGTGCCACTCTTCCCAACAAAAGGTGAAGTCTGCTTCTTTCTCTTCTACTACATTGGTCTCCGGTCTTTTTGACCTTAGAGACTGGTTCGTGGAAGACAATTCTTCCACAGACAAGGTGGGCAGGAATCATCAGGTATTCGATTCTCATAAGGAATGAGCACAACCTAGATGCCTCACATGCACAGTTTCCAATAGGGTTCATGCTCCTATGAAAATCTAATGCTGCTGATCTGACAGTGGGCGAGGAAACCTAAGTAATCCCAAGTCAGCTGCAAATGCTAGGCATGTGTGTGAGGCCAGGGGACCTCCCAGTTGTACTAGTGCAACAACCAACAATGCATGAAGCAGAAGAACCATCCAGGCAAAACAGAAAACCAAGACAAATAATAACTGTTATTAAATCAAGCCACTAAGTTTTGGGGGTTTGCTACACAGCAGTAGATAATTGGCTTAGGAAACTGATATACAATAAGCATTTGATAAATGTTAATTGTTATTATTAGCCCTATTAGTACTACCAATTTATTATTACCATCACATTTAATACTGACAGTTGAAAGGATAGGGCGCTCTTCTCTCTGAGAAAATAAATAAGTAGCCACCCTGTGTATAAAGTATCAAACATACTATTTTAAAATTACACTCCCATCAAATAAAGTATTTTTGTATTATACATTTCACAGGTCCTGTATTTTCTCTACTATAAATACCAACCAAGAGAGATTTTCAGAAGATATTTAGACTATCCTATTTGGAAAACAGTCTACCTAAATGTGGGTCAGAAGGAATTTACTGCAATTAATTTTCAAAATACACTTACTTAGATAACCACATAATGAACCAAACAGTGAAAATACTGTTAAGCTAATCCACCGATTTCTACTGACAAAACAACAGACAATTTCTGCCAGCTTTATGTTCTAAAAGGTAGAGAACTCCCTGGCATTAGATGTCAGTAAAATGTAAGCAAAAACATAGAATGTTTATCGTGTCTGCAGCAGTGTCTTTTAATTGAGCTGCCATTTAAATCATGCGTTTTCTGAAGGCAATTTAACATAACTCAATTTGACATGTGTCTAGATAAATCATCCTGGGTGTTGTCTTGTCTACTTCTATTCAATGAGGTCTCTATTTAAAAGTCAAGCACTATTAATAATCCCTAACTTATCGACACTAAAGACATACACTGATTTTTTTTTAGTATATTCTTTTGGTTCCCAACTGTACCTGAACCGTCATTACGATAGTTTTGAGAAGTCACCAAAAAATACTGCTGAACAGATCACTGTACCTGTCTACCAATATAAATGCTTTTAGTAAAATGGTTATTCAATAGATGCATTGCTACACCCAAGATTTATAAGACTTCATTTACATGGTAGGCAGCAAAATCAATTGCCCTCCCTCTCTCGGAAATGCTGATCATTTAAAATTAATAGAAATAAGAAAATCAGCATACGTAAAAATTTTAATATTTCTGTTAAACATTAGAAGGACTGCGTACTAATTTAGAAAAATTTATTTACTGTCTAGTTAATTCCTGCTTAATTATTTCTTAAGAAATTAAATAATTAAAAAAAGAAAAGAAAAAGCTACATCCACGAAGATCAGTACATAAAGCAGCACCAGTTAATCTTGTCATTTTCTGGTATATCCTACTCATGACACAGCTTGCTACTTCTTTGTCTTATACAAATGTCAGTTTTCCTGTTTTCAGAATGATTTAACATGCATGGAAATTGTAATCTACAGTGACTTCAATAAAGTTTATTCATTCATTGAATATTTCTTGAGGATCTGCTAAAATCTGCCACTACACTAGGAAATGGAAAATCACATAAAGACCAGTCCAGTCCCTGCCATCCAGGAGTCTGTCGTCTAGTGGATACTTAGACATAAAAACACACAATGGCATACAGTATAATGGTAAAATAGAGGTACGCTGAATGTGATTCCGGAACACAGGAGCTAAAGAGAGATTGTGCTCAGTTCTGCAAGCCTCTCCGAAAAGGTTAAGAGAGGCAGAGCAAAGGCAGAAAACATGCCAGATAAAAGCAATAAGCCTGGTGAATGGAGGCATGTAGGTGCAATCAGTCTGGCAATATGACAGACTGCAAGGTCGAAAGTGATGTGTATTCAGGAAGGAAGCCGATAAGGCAGCAAGAACACAGCATAGATATTCCACCGCCTCTCCACAGAGGCCTGTCCATTTCACCGGCACAGGCCCGCCACCTACCTATGCTGTCTAAGGATGCAGAGGCCTACATATGCAACTGCACATCCATGAGGGAAGACTGCATGGGTGGGGAGTTTGAAAGAGAAAACCACTTCCAATCAAATGTATCACAAAGCATAGTTTAATAATTAGGAATTCTCAGATCTTTATCCCAAATTAAAAGACTTGTTGAAGAATATTTCTCTGTTGTAAGATAATAAATGAAGTTTGAGTGTTTCTTCCCTATGTCCTAGATGGAATATAGTCTAGATTTAACTAATGAAGAAAACAAGCACAAGAAAACAATAGTGCACAGAGAGGAATGCACCAGAAGCCTATGTCTTAGAAGCAGATGTTCTACTTTGGCAGACTCTCAGCCCCTGGTGTATGACCATTTGAAACAGATTCACAGATCACATTGCTGATGCACTTCTGAAAAGATGTGTTTCCATTTCAAAATACCACAGCAATTCCCTCACTTCCAGAAATGATTCACCAGATAAATATTTAGTGTAATAAAGAAATGTATCCTTTCTTCATGATCTAAAATAGAACACTGAGCTGAAGATGGCAAAGCCAAAACACATATTATCGATAACCAATCAAATACCAAGCCACCAGCTGACATTCTCTTAAGTAATTCCCTGGATAGAGAGACTCCTCAAAGCTCTCAAAAATAAACCCCGCTCAATTCTATGAGACACAATGCAATCTGGTTTTTAAAAATGGACTGTAGTTAAGCATCACATTTTTCCATTAAGTTTTATGGAAACTGGATATATTTCCTGTGTCAAAATCTGTCACAAAAATCTGCTTTCCAGACATCTGTTTGGTGTCACACACATGTGAATATGGTACCACATGGAGATGTCTGCAAATAGCAATGTGTAGCCTAGTATTTGGTTTCTGATCAGAATGAATTTCCCAGTATATTAGTTGGTGGGTTTAATTTGGAGCCTATTAATATCTACATATTATCACTGTTCATCTCATAATATAGCTACTTATATATACCACGGGGAATAATAAAATATATTTTCATTGTTTATAGTATTTTAAAGTATAAACAAGAAAAACTAAATATGCAGAAATATGAGTGACATAATTTATTTAAATAAGTGTCTAACAATGATACTCAAAATTTGGCCCTTAGACTAGAAGCATAAATCACTTCACAGGCAGTTAAAAATGCAGAATCTCAGACCCCACCCCAGAACTGCTGAACCAAAATATTCACTTTTATAAGGTCTCCTAAGTGATTCATATGCAAGTTCAATGCCTGAAAAGCACTGGTTTAGCAAGCTCAAAAGATTCCTCACTTTTCATTGCTCTGCCTGTAGGAAAAACTGTTTCTAAAGCAGCCTCAAGATCTAAGTACCTATTTAAAGATTTGTGAAAGATCCCACGTGGTTGTCCCAAACCACGTATCTATCAGTGCCTCTCATGACACTGGTGACCAGCCACTAGAAGTCTGCTAACGCCACTGCTGGGCTAAAACATCATTGTTTTTAGAATGATTACGCTTCTCTTTCAAGTCAGACCTCAAGGGCAACTACTTACAGAACTTTCATTTGTCATCCCTCTTGCTCAATATCCCTAAAGAACTCACCACTCACTAGCATTTGAAAGCCCAGTCCTGGGACAGTGTGTACTTTTCACATTTGTAAATATCAACATCAGTCTGATACTCTCCTCATTACCACACCCCAGGTCACCCTCACATTTCTATCCTGGGAGAAAAATTAAGTTCTTCTGATGGGTCAACAAATTGCCAAAGATCAGAGAGAGGGCTGCTGCTTCCTTGCTCCATCCTACTACAGGAAGTAGAAGACAACCACACAAGTTCAGTCAAAGTGTGGCTCGCCTAAGCTTAATTTGAGAAAGGGGCAAATTAGTTCTACCCTCAATAATCCACCAATCATGATTAACCTTTGAGATTCCTGAATGCAAGCAATCCATCTGCTATGTCTGGTTCTACCCTTAAGATGAGCAAAGGAAAAAAAAAGATAAAACCTGCCAGCAGGAAAATTTTTTAAAATCTTCAAAGGCACCCCTAAAGTGCTTTCTCCCCTAGATCTGAATTTTCCTACTGCTATATATCTGCTCGTAACATAATAATTAAAGAGCAATCAGGGTCTCCCTGCCTACCCTGCCAGCATAAATATCCTTATAAAATGTCAGTCAAGTCTGCTAACTTATTTTATCATGACAATCTCTAATCAAAGAGAGAAAGATCTTGGCACAGCCTGTGGTGGGGTGTTGAACACAACACCACTGGGTAGAACATGGCCAGGGAGTGAAGTCTGAAAAGAGAGCTGCAGAATCCCTCAGGGAGATGGATGCCACTACAATCTGGCACCTGAGAGAAGGAAAGTAAAAGGCAGAGACTCTTGGCAGAGCACAGAAGCATGCCCAGCACTCTTTAGAGGTTAGCTTGGCATAATTAATCAAGGGTAAAAGTAACTAAAGAGGCTCTGAAAAGCTGTGGTGCAGAGAAGCAAGTCTTTTCAATATAAAAAGAATTGATAAAGGAAGGTGTTCTATAACCGCTGGTTTCCAGATGGTTTCATTTAAAAGAGGCTGAAATGTTTAATGTTCCCCACCCTGCCTCACCAAAAAAAAAAAAAAATTAGGAGAATCTGACATAGGACTCCTATTTATTTCAACAATAATGTCATTAAGTAACATTTTCACACAAAAACAAAGATATAAATCTCAGGGGAAAAAAATATAAGTATTCTTTCAAATTGTATAAATTAAATTTCATGGAAGACTCACTAAAATGCCTGCTATAACTTCCAGTTCCAGGCCATAGATGGGTAGGTACTGAGGAACTCCTGTCAGGAGCAAGTCACAGAATCACTCAGAGCTTAGAAGCACCACTCTGCAGTACCTCCACATGTCTCTAATCACAGAAGAGGAACTGAGCCAGGTGCACACTGCAAACTTTGATAAAGAAATGAAAAACTGACAAAGAAGTTTTTCACAAAAATAAAACGTGGCCTGTTGATAACTAGTTATTATTCACCTACAAAATATTAGCTCATTTTTTTTCCAACTCTGAAACTGACAGTTTATATATGGGGAAAAAATAAACTATTGCTATATACCCAGCCAACACTAAAAATAATACTGACAATGGTTTCCATTTAATTTATTGAACTCTACTGAAAACAACACAAAATACAAGGACTTTTTGGACATAAAATTTCAAGTTATCAAATATTTGAATAGTAAAAATTTAGTGCTTTAAGTTAGTTTTAAATATAATCTATTAAACTTCTTGACAACTGTCATTATGGAAAGAAGAAAAATCATTATTTTAACATGAGTCTTACGCAAACTAGCCTATTATTAAAAGTCATGCTTGCTTACTAAAAAACTCAAATAGATTTCTGCATAACCCTATGCACTATGTAAATATAGTAAAAACAAAAAAAAGGTCATATGATCAAACGTTAACCTTACTCAGTAATTTTGTTTCCCTAGAGTTCGTAGATATTTACAAAAGTATACTGTAAAATTCGTTTAGGACATTTCAAAATAATCACAGAATTTTTGAGATGGAAGGCACCTTAGAAATTACTTGTTAATTTCTATCCTCCTCTTTATAGAAGTGAAACTGCAAACTCAAAGAGGTTGTGACAGGCTTAATGTCACAGACCAACTGGAGGCCAGAATTGAGTCTGAATTGCAAGAAATACTAAAACTCTACAGAACTTAGCATTTTGCCTCCAATATAAAATGGCAGGCCGGGCTCGGTGGCTCAGCCTGTAATCCCGCGCTTTGGGAGGCCGAGGTGAGTGGATTGCCTGAGCCCGTGGGTTAAATTCACTTAAAAGTCTGATTTTGCCTATATTGTTTTACATACTTCTGTTAAAAATTCAAACAGAGTTTATTGGACAACTGAATTTTTAGCAGAAATCCAGAGTTTATTATGGGCAACTTGGCAAGACCTCATCTCTACAATAAACCAAAAAATTAGCTGAAAAAATTAGCTGGGCGTGGTATCGCGCGCCTGTAGTTCCAGCTACTTGGAAGGCCGAGGCAGAAGGATCGCAGGAGCCCCAGTAGGTCGAGGTTGCGGTGGCCGGGAGTGGCCCCTGCACTCCAGTCTGGGCAACTGAGTGAGACTCCAACTCAAAAATAAATAAATAAATAAATAAATAAATAAATAAATAAATAAAAAGGCAAAACTTTCTTGTGGGCTAACCAATTAATAAGCTGTAACTCATTTTTAAATGATGAAGAAAGTTAATAACAGATACCACATATTTGAAAATATGTTCAGAATACATAGATTCTACTAAAACAGTACATGTAATATACAACACAACCCAGCAATCTTACTCCATATATCCATCACAAATGCATACATATCATATATGCACATAAACACATGCACAGGAATCTTCAAAGCAACATTATTCAGAAAAGATGTCCACCACAGCAGAGCTGATAAATTGAAAAATATTCACAAACTCGAATACTAAACAGTAATGAAAACAAACTGCAACAATACGCAGCAATAAGGATGAACCCCACAACCACAAAGTTGGGCAAAAGAAACCAAACATGAAAGCACATACCACATGGTTTCATTTATCTAAAAAAAATTTATTTTGATTATATTTGGCAATATTACATATTAATGGATACAAATATCCATAAATATGTGGATGTACATGTGTTGAGTGTACATGTATAAAATATATATAACATCCCCCCATTCTCTGAGTAAAAAAGGAGGAAGAGACATCTGCGCTCTTCTTAATATTAACTCCTTAAAACACAAGCTCATGATCTCAGGAGATGAAACTCTCCACTGGCTGTTTTTCTGTCAAAGTTTGCCCCCCAAAGCTAAATGTGAAATTGCCAAAGTCCATGAATTGAGGTTAATATCAGAAAGAAACCTGGTTCATCATATTTTTTTCAACCTGCATTGTAGATACTTTAATACTACAGCTTGTTTGCTTTAATTTATCTTCTTTCCATTAAAAAAATCCATCCACCAACTTCACCTAATAAACTCTGGATTTCTGCTAAAAATTCAGTTGTCCAATAAACTCTGAATTTTTAACAAAAGTATGTAAAACAATGTAGGTAAAATCAGACTTTTAAGTGAATTTATAAGTTAGTTTGTAATTTAATTCAAGTTTGTAATTTGATTCCGACATCAGGACAATTGAATTTCCATGGGTATGAATTTCTCTTCCTAGACATCCTTGAATTCTGCACATCAAAGCAGAAAGGAAGATAGTGGAAAATGGAAGCTCTATCTTTTTCATTAGCCTACTCAAGTTCAAGAGCAGGGCGGTTTCCCCTGGTTATACCCATGACAATGGTAGAAGCACGGCAAGGGCTAATTGCTGAGCTCTGTCAGGTACTATCTGAAAAGCAGATCCAAGCCAACTTATCTTGGTCATATCAAATTTTGAGTGGACACACATTATCAGAAGCAGGCACACATTTAGGTTTTGTAAGAGACAAGCTAAAATACAGAATATTCTTAGCAAATTACAAAACGCATCTATTGTTCAACAATGCTACTTTAACTTTGTTATGCTGAGAAAAGACATGTAAAGCCCTAGTTAATTTTTTTAAGTGGAGTTAAAAAAAAAACAAGTATCTCACAGGACTGTTTGAATTCTGCCCATGTAAATTTATTATCTATCCAGAAGTTAAAATACATTAATTTTTTAAAATAAATACCATCAGTAGATAAATTAAAGGTTTCTGTTTGTTGTTTTGTCTCTGAAATAAGACAGAAACACATGAGGTCTAGCAATCACTTATTTTAAGATTTCATTAAAGAACAATTAAAGCTAACCCTTATCTAGCAATTTGAAAAGTTGGCATGTTACATTATAACCACTAAGACAAATAGAAGGCATTGAGCACAGCTTTCAGATGTCCTGTTACAAATTATTAACAAAAACATCTGACCCTACAGACTACAATAAAAACAGAAATGTTATCAGAGATCAAGCTGTTTGGGGCTAAGAAGGGTGAATGGAGATTTAAGTCTGTTTTCTCCCTCATCTGTAGTCAGAACCAGATGTTAAAGATTGAGATCAGAGGTGGGGGATGGACACTTCCTCTTTTAACCCTAAGAACTACCCTTTTTTCCCCCTTATTTTGCGTGATATGGGTTTATGCAAACACACAAAATTTTCAATGAAAAGCTGCAGCCAAAACATCAAAATCTCCTAACTGCCTGCCATGTATGTGTGTGTGAGAAGCGGTCAGGGAGGCTGTATGTTGTCTGTTGTTTGGATAGTACAGACATCACAGAGAAAGTCAAAAGTTGATTAGGTTGGACTCTTCAGACCATTAAAGGGTCTCATTCCCTTTAAAAGAAATATGCATTCTTCTAAAAGTAAAATGAGATCTCAGGGATGATAATATGCTAATCTTTCAAGATCTTACAAAGATCATTTTCTAGATGAATAAATGAAATGTATAAAAATGACCAGAGTAATAAAAATGGAAATGGAGAAAAAATGAATAGCAGTGGGAGGAACACATGATAAATAATGACACAGGACAACAAAAAAGGAAATTCCCTGTAATTGAGAAAATGAAGAAAAGAAGGAAAAACACTAAGAGTATTTAAAAAATAAATTAACAAGCAAGACAAAGGGCAGAAAACTATCAACATGGATATTTTAAGTTGAACTTATATAAGAGAACATTTGAGCATGGAAAAGCTACCTTTCAGTTATCTATACATTTTTATTAAACACATAAATAGGCATAATTAGTACCATCTGTTAAATAGATGAGGCAATTGTTGCACCATGAAGTTTGTTTCAGTGTCTTCTATATAAAGACTAGTCCATCTACAACTAAAAAAAAAGACTTGCATAACAAGCATTTCAGCGTCTGATTCCAAAATAACACTTGTGCTGAGTGATGAGATTACACAAAGTGATTTTGGTTGTTGTTTACACTTATATATTTCCAACATTTTTATAATGCGTATTCATCCTATAATCCAGAAAAAAATACATATGTTAAGCTTTCATTTTTGAGGTTCAAGGTAAACACAGCATATAAGAATATTCTCCTAGTTACTGGGGTTTTACTATGTACCTTTAATACCAATTACCTTTGCCCCTCCAACTGGCCAGGCTCCACCAGATCGAAACACACACCTCCAGCTTGAATTCAGGTGTGTATACACTTAAGGCTATTTCTTTGACTGATAAGCCCTCTTCAAGAAAGACTTCCACCAACAATCCAAAATGAACATATATGTAATTATATCTTAAGAAGAACAGAAAAGAAGCATGCAATAGAGAAAACAGAAACATCTCCAAATCTGAGACTGTCACTTATTGTTCCATTTGTGTTATAGATCCACAAATTTTTTTTAAAATTCCCTAAAAACATTTCTATAGAAGGCAGGAATAGTACCATTCTCCATGATAAACGCCACAAGGTGCTGGCAAATAATCAAAGGTAATTCTCATAAAATGTCCTTTTTGTTCTCAAAGGCTATCTTGCGTTAGGCTGTTAATATGCTGCGAAGAACAAACAAGTTATAATTGATAAGCAATAAAGATATATTGAACAAATTACAAGGTAGGTACAAATTCCTCCCACATGCATGTACCTTTGCGGAGTCTACTGTTCAACCCTTGAATCAAGGCACGGTCATATAACTTGCTTAGGCCAACGAGCCCTTAGCAAACACAACGGAGGCAGAGGTTGTAAAGTTCCTATGCACTGGTGGGTCCACCCTCCACCTTCGTGCAACCATGTGAATGTACCCAGGCTATGCTCTTTGAGGATGAGAGACACATGGAAAGAAGTTCTAGTCATCCAGCGGAGGCCCCAGATACACAGCATGAGGTCACTGTAGGCCACTTGGCCACAGTTGAGCAGCCCAGAGCCCAGAAACCACCCTGCAAACCCAAAAAGTCATGAAAAAGAATAAATAACTGTTCTTTTTTTTTTTTTTTTGAGTTGGAGTCTCACTCTGTCGCCCAGACTGGAGTGCAGTGGCCGCTCCCAGCCACCGCAGCCTTGACCTGCTGGGCTCCGGCGATCCTCCCACGTCAGCCTTCCAAGTATAACTGTTCTTTTAAACAACTAGGTTCACCATGCAGCAA